>PVKN010020808.1:0-15782 GCA_004027915.1 Capromys pilorides
CATAGAAGAATGGAATGGAGAGGTAAAGGTCCACATACCTCATGATTTTTCTGGAGCAAAATCCATGATGTCTTTCTTTTCTCATTGCTGAGACAAAATACCTGACACTTGCAAGTTAAAAGAAGAAAGGTTTATTTTAACTCACAGCTTATAGAGGCTATAGTCCATAGTCACTGGCTGCACAACAAGGTGGTGTGGCAGAGGGGCACTGGAAAAGGAGGAGCAGTCCATGGCAGGACAGGCAAAAGGCAGCAAAGTAGCAAGCAGCAGAAGTGAGCTTTCCTTTCCTTTTTATCTCATGCAGGCTATAAGCCTCTTGGGTGATGCCAACCAGACCCAGGCTGGGGCTTCCCATTACCCACACCAAAAACTATGATAAACCAGTTAGTGGACTAATCCAAAACCATATACCCATAATCCCAGCATCACATTCTTAATCCACATTCACACACCATAGATCCAACTACTTCCAAAAAGCCCCACCTAGCACCACATGAAGCTTTGGAGGAATGTCTATGTATAAGCCATAACACATGAGTACCTCTCTTCCTGAGGTGACTTCCCTTCATGAAGATTTTTCCCCTTTCTGGATCTAGCTGCATAAATAAACATGTAATATTCATCTGTCCTTCCATCCTGGGATAATGTAATTCAATGGTTGAAGAACTGCCCCTGCAATTCAAGCAAATATCTGCAGACTCGTGTGAGTACATGACATAGAGTGGCTCACAATCAAATGTTATGCTGAAGATTAGTCAGATCTACTCAGAGTAACCTGGCAGTTAGTTCTGGTTTAGCCACTTACTGGCTGTGTGCTCCTGAACAATTGTTTATAATAATCTTGCAGAGATCTTGTGAACCAAAACATGTGAAAAACCATCCACATGGCCCCATGGGATACTCAATAAATATTTGAATTTTTTCCCCTCATTTTCCTTCCTTCACTGTGGAGATATATAATTACTTAATTGTGGCAATGACCATTATAATAATTAACATTTCCTAAGGTTTTAGTGACCCAAGTACTCTTAGAAGTGTTTTGCCTATATCTTCTCAGTTAAAGTTCATAGTTCTCCTTTGAAAATTAGCAGTAACAGGAAGTAAGTTGCTCCTTATTCTTAAAATTCAGAGCTAAACTCTGAGGTTTGTCCTCAGTCTATAGAAACCAGAATGTGAGTTTTCACCCCTAAAATTTCATACCTTCTACCAGCATTCAAGAGGGTGTTAAAAAATCAACCAACAAGCTGAGTGCAGTGGTACCCCTGTGGTATGGCCCCAAGCCTGGGAAGGCTGAGGCAGGAGGATGGCTTGAGTCCAGGAAGTAAAAACCAGCCTGGGCAATATAACAAGATCTTGTCTCAAAAGCCAATGTACAGTGTAAGAATAACTTACTTTAATATTTTAAATCATAATTCTAAACAAAATTCATGGTCCAAATGGGTGGTGATATTTACCCCAGTACCTATCCATGTTCTTTTTACTTCTGGAATGTTAACTCTTTACATCTTTATGCAATCTGCGTAAAGATCAAAATGAGCCCACAAGCACTTCTACCACTTGATAATTGTTTCAGAGTCTGAGACAATGGCAGTGCAACTCATGTAACACAGGGTAATAAGTGCTTTCTGTTTTGTCTTTAGAGATGTACATTTTTGCATGCTTTTCCATAACATTGTTCCATGGCTTATTCATGAGAATTCTTGCAAAATAGAAATGCCTGATGATTGCTATACATAGAACCTTTAGTGAGCATCATTATTACCCATTCAGCAGTTTTGTCAATTCCATTCAGATGCTAGTGAAAAAAATTCAAGTCTTAGAATTTAAGGCTAAATCCTAAGATTTACATTTTAGAACAAAACCCTGTTTTGTTTTTAAGAGCCAAAAATACTTTATGCATGAAATTTCAAAAACACTTTAAGGTTACATTAATATTACTCTTCTATCAGTTAATCTTTGCATAAGTGCACATGAAAGTAGGTCAGGTAGATCAGAAGTATTTGATACAAGGAAAACAAAGTAAGCATAAATTGGTAATGTGTGTAAGGTGGGTTTTTAGATGGAGAAGCAACTACAAGTGTAATGTATTCTCTACATTTATAATTGAGCATAGCTGTTGAGAAATGGTAAATTTAATGTATACTCTTATACAGTATGCAGAAAATAAATCCTTAGTATTCTCTTAAAAATCTAAAGGAAACATCAAAGACATGTGTCAGAACCCTACCTAAATCAGTCTCAAATACAGCTATCAAAGAATGATTTTTCTTTCTCTATCCATCTTGATTTGCATCTCTTTTAAAAATATTTTGAGCTGACCCAGGCAATTTTTGTGAGTTGGTCTCATCACCAGCTGTGTGGAAAAAAGGCTTCATCACTCAGATGCTGAGCCAAGGCAAGTAGGGGCTCTTCATGCATGCAGCTGAGCACAGAGGCCCACAGTCCTGATCTTCCTCTGTGGTGAAGAGAAGAGGCCAAGGCCGTTTTTACATCTAGAAGCGGCTGGCTTGATAAAACCAGGAGGCCTCGTAATGTTAAGAGTAGTAACGGTTTGTATTGTTACTTAAAGCTACCAGAAAAAAAAAAAGAAGACTGTGTGGATGATAATAGTTTTATTTAAGATACTTTAGAAGGTTACTGCTTTTGTAAGATGCCTTTATTTCTTCTCTTTCTTTCTTTCTGTCTTTCTTTCTTAAAATGCCTTATTTCCATATCAGGGAAGCATTTTGTATTATTCATTCGAATGACAGGCCCATATGTCTCCTACAGGGTAATTTTTTTCAGTTTAGGGATAAAGTGTGAATCAAATGTGTTCTTATTTATGAATTCTTCAGTAGAAATATATCTTAAGGTTTGAACTGGAGCAGAGGTCTAATTGGAAAGCTGGCACTACTTAAATCAGTGTTCCATTAGTCTGTTGTTTCAGTTGTTCAACAAATCTTTATTAAGCTACTGCACACAACTCAGGGAGCTCACTGTTGAGTAGAAGAGCCACCTGGAATAGACCATTACATAACCTGTGCCCAATGCACTGGAGAGTACAGAAAGGGGCCACCCAAACCTGTAAAGAAGGCATACCGGGTGACTCCTGTACAAGGATATTCCAGCACTTCCATTATCCTGACTTTTGTCCTTAAAGTGGAATAATAATAATACCTACAGAATAGACTGGTTTGGAAGATCAACATTGCCAGATATAACACATTTATTTAGAGTTGGGCTGGCATGTAGTAAGAATGATGTAGATGTTCTTTGTCTTTGTTACAAGCAAATTACATACTGAAAAATGTTCATTCTGGAAGACTAGGTAGTAGTTAGATCTTAAAGGTTTGGTCTGCTCAGATAATGAGCATGGATTCATGTTACAAGTATGGGAACCACAAAATCTTCAGCAGGAAAATAAGAAAGTTTTTGTTATTGCTGCCTCATTTTGCTTGATTGAGAAGAATAAAGTAGACACAGAGCAATCAATAAGATAGTGCAAAAAAATGGAAACCTGAATTAATGTAATCAAAATGAAATGGACAGGAGCAGTGATTGCATAAATATTTAAGATGCTAAATCTGAAGAATTTATTGACTGGGATAAATTATAGATTATAAAGCAGCAGAATTGGGCTTCAGCTTCAGAGACATAAAAACCAATTCAAAATTATAAGACTAATGAGAAAATAACAAAATTATGTGTGACAATTGATAAGAACCTATAAAGAGGCAAACTGCTTCAATTGTTTGTTATAACCTAGAGCCAGTATTAAAAAGATTACTATACTCTAGCCAAAAAAGCAGTTATTAACATTTTCCAAATCTATCTTAATTAGCAATGTTTTTGCAGATGTTTAAGTCATCCATATCCTAGCAATAGGTCAGAGATTTTTTGTGCCTTCATAATTACAAATACGTGTCTGAAACTCTTCCTGATAATTCATCTGTTGATGTGAGGTGATTGACTTGTTGTATTTATCTGATTGTTTTATGTTACTTGCAAGGATGGCTGTCCTGAGGATAGAGTGCAGAGCCTCTACCCTGAGCTACATCCCCAGCCCTTTTAAGTCAGGTTCTCACTAAATTGCTTGGGTTGAGCTTGAACTTGCTGTGTTACTGTCTCAGGCTCCCAAAGGGCTGGGATAATAAGTGTGCACTGCTGTGCTTGACTTATGTCAGTTTACACTGCAGTCTTCTTCTCACTACAGGTTTATAATCTTACATTTCTGTATTTGCTTGTCTATTGCATTCCGGAGATATTTTCAGACAATAGTTTCCCATTTGGCTTGTGTCAGATAATTTTACACTGTGCTTCAGAACAGATGTACATGAAGATGCTTCTCTAAAAATGCATATTTTGAGTTGTATAACACAGTGAGTCACCTGAAAAAAAAAAAATATATATATATATATATATATATATATATATATATATATGTATATATTTGTTATACAAAATGACTTTTCTTATTTGAGGAAGAAAACCCTCTTGGATTTCTATTTTCCATTATTTCTGCAGTTTTATGATCAAACATAGAGGGAATGCTGGATACCACAGAGTCCTGGAGGGCTTGGCTACAGCACTCGGGCAATTCTAACTCATCACTTTGGTTGTTATCTGTTCTGCATATCGCTCTTGGTTATACTCATGGGTTTGTGTCTTCCCAGAGAATTTTGCATAACAAGTGGAAGTTCATCTAAAATGGTTGTCTCATTAGTGACGATCTGTGTCAGTGACTTCCAATACAGTAATTACTGAAAACACTGGGCCCTTTTCGATGGTGGAGTAAGATGAGCAAAATCTGCTTTTGAGGGAAATATATTTTCATCTAATAATTTTTCTAATAAGAGAATCAAATGATTACACAAAAACATTATGCTTATGTTAGTCCATAAAACTCCTGAGATAAGCATTCAAATGTTTTTATAAAACACTCAACTCATATTTCTTCTCACATTATGTAAAAACTTTATCATTGTTTATTTTGTCTAATAATTCAGACTGTAAAATAATGAACTAATCTGTGTATAGATCCCGTGATGGCTTTAAGCATCATTTAAGAAAAGCTTAGAAAATTGATTTAGTAAATAAATAAATATTGATTTTTGTACCCAAATTGTAATAGTTTTGGTAAAAACTTATGTTATCATACCCTGCTAAAGCTTGTAAAAAGATAAAAATAATTTTAGTAAAGATTGTCAGTGCTTCCTTCTCACTTGGCTTTCTTGTTGAGAAGCAACTATAAACTTTTTCCAAAATAAAGTATTTCTTACAGATTTCCACTTAGGAAAACTTTAATATTACTGCTTTTAGTATTCATTTTTTGTTCTTTTGAGACAAGGTTTCACTATGTTGCCCAGGCTGATCTGGATTTCTATACTTAAGTGATCCATCTGCCTCAGGTCCAAGTAGCTGGGACTACAGGCACTCGCCACCATGCCCTACCTATGTTATTTTTTGTGTGTTAGTCAATAGGGTGTTTTTAATGTTTTCTTTTCAATAGAATAAGCACTTGCCAGGCAAATGCAAGGACCCAAGTTCAATCTCCGGTTCCACAAAAAAAAAAAAAAAAGTAATGTTTTCTTTTCTTCCCCCACAGGTATTCTTGGCGTCACCAACTGAGGGAATTTAAAAGTGAATACAGAGTTGTTGCACTGGATTTGAGAGGCTATGGGGAAACAGATGCTCCAAGCCACAGAGAGAATTATAAATTGGACTGTCTAATTACAGATATAAAGGATATTTTAGACTCCTTAGGTAGGTTAGGGTTTTTCTTGAACTGTATTAAATTCTTTTTAAGGAACTAACTTCAACAAATTGTAAATTGATGACTTCTTTCCTAGGGGGGTGCATTTTTTTATCTACCCAAGCTGTTATCTGGATTCTGTCACCATGGTTTTGGCTACACAAATATACATCCAGGAAATTCAAAGTAATACATCTAGAATATAGAGTCAAGAATAACTTTCAAAATTTGCTTTTTTAAAAATAGTCCATCCTTATCTTCCTTTGGGAGAGGAGAGGAAGGAAGTTCCATCTGAGTAAGAAAAAAAAATAGACTTAATATATACTATTTATTATTTTTAGAACTAATTATTGAAAATTTAATTTTTGTACTCAGAAAATGTATTTCTTTAGAATCCACAGTTAAATATTACTTAAAAATATTGTAAAATGCAGAAGTACTTTACACTATCTTCTACTGATCACCTGGTAGCACAGTAATATTGTATAAGAAACCATCCCAAACTGAATGACATATAACCATAATCATTTCTTTCTGTGTCCATAGATCTGCAGGTCAAATGTAAGTCAGATCTCTCTGAGTCTTTGCCTCAGGCTTTCAGTGTACCTGGAGCTAGCTTATTACTGTAAGAGGGCTACAGCACGAGTTAAAGATGAGTTGCTGCCAGGGCTGGGGAGAGCTCTTTTGGAAATGGCAGAAGTGAGAAGAGGTTGAGCCCATCTCCACTAGCATATTTCAGGCTTCAGTGAGCTGTTCATTGGCCAAACCAAGTCATGTGGCACTGCCCAAAGTCAAGCCATAAAGACTTTTGTTCCAATAGGAATCCAAATCAAATCACTTGGCCAGATCAAAGGGGCAGTGTAGTATATTTCTTCTATGGCAGGCAGCAAAAAAGAATGAGTAATTTTTAAAGTAATTATTTAATCTACTATATCCCCAGTGACTGAAACTCAACCTACCATCAGTATATTAAGGGAAACCACATACTGAAAAGCACCATGAAACCAAAAGGGCCTTTTTACAGTAATCTAGTGAGGGTATAGATCAGGGCAGATATTTTCAGAAGAACAAAAAATGGGGTCAGCATACAGCGTCTTTATTGAGTTTGATTACAGTAAAATAGACTCAGATACTGATTTCATATGGTTGTATTACATTCAGATTTTGTGATAATTTAGTCAGACCTGGCCTAAATCTGCCATGAAATTTTCTAGGCAAATCAACAATATATACAAACATGTTTGTGTTCGTGTATTAGAATGGTAATGGCGAAGGGATGGTGAGAGAGCTCAATGGACTGAGAGCCTGCTTAGGCAAGCGCAGGAACTGGGATTCAATCCCAGCACTACATGCTGTGCCCGCCCTGCCCTGAGCCAGCTACCACGGGTGTGGTAGTGCATGCCTATCACCCCAGTGCTGGGGAGGCTGAAAACAGAAGGATCACCCTGAGTTCAAGCTGCAAAGTAAGTCCTTGTACAAAATACATTAAAAAAAAACACAACAGAATAGTAATGGTGAGAAATACCAGAAAGAATTAAGTAATTTTAAGCACTTCAGAAATAAATTACAGTGATAGGGAGATAGCTCAGAGGTCTAAGCACCTACTTGACAAGCGCAAGGATCAGAGTTAGATCCCCAGTACCAAATGTCATACTGCCCGGAAACCAGGCGTGGTGGTGCATGCCTGTATTCCCAGTTTTGGGGAGGCTGAGACAGGAGAATCATTATGAGTCTGAACTGTGTAGTGAGACCCTATATCTAATCAATCAATCAATCAATAATCAAATAAACCTTTAAAAAAAGAAATAAATTACAAATTAATCTCACTGAGCTATACAAGGGAAATCTTTTAGGAAACTGGTAGAGAGGAGAAAAAAAGTTATAATCTAGCACAATGTACCAAAAAGTGTACCTTAACTTAGTACAAGTTATGTGTCTTATGTGTTTTATATTCTTTTTTGCCGTTAGTCAGATTTTTAATCTGTATATATGATAGCTAACTCTATTAGGGACTGTAAGGTAAATAAATGAATCTAATAATTGACATAACAGAAGGAGGTAAAGGGAAGAGGAAAAAGATTTGAGATGTCTTGTGTATACACACCAATTCCTTACATTAAATGCAATCATTATGTACTGCTAGGATGCACTAATAAAAGTTTAAAAAATAATTTAACCTAATTCAAATTATCATAGTGATTACATGAAGTGTGAAGCTTACAGTCATGATATTTGATGATGGGATATGTTCTGAGAAATATATCATTAGGCTGTTTTATTATTATGTGCTTGTAATGGAGTACATTTACAGAAACCTAAACTGTGTCACTTACTTGATGCAGCCTCTTGCAGTAAAAAAATATGAAAAACATGAGATACATGAGGCTGCTTTAAGCATAACACAGATACTGTTTTATAGTATATGGTCCTACTATAGGACCATACTCTAAAATAATAAAAGGATAGTATAGTAAATATATAAGCCAGTAATCGTCATTTATTATCAGTATCAAGATACTCCAAGAGCAATAGGTTTGTTTATACCAGTATTACTACAAACATCTGAGTAATGCATTGTGCTAGGACAGCTACATCAGTAAGTATAGTAATTTTTAGCTCCATTATAATTTTATGGAGTTCCATCGGTAGTGGGAGCAGAGAGCGGGCCCCAGAGAGCCCTGAACAGCCCCACTGCCGCCGGCCTAGTTACCATCACACCCCGGGAGGAGCCGCAGCTGCCACAACCGGCCCCAGTCACCATCACCACAACCATGAGCAGCGAGGCCGAGACCCAGCAGTCGCCTGCCGCCCCCGCCCTCAGCGCTGCTGACACCAAGCCCGGCACCACGGGCAGCAGCCTCACCTGCCCACAAGGACAAGAAGGTCATTGCAATGATGGTTTTGGGAACAGTAAAATGGCTCAGTGTAAGAAACAGATATGGCTTCATCAACAGGAATGACACCAAGGAAGATGTGTTTGTACACCAGACTGCCATAAAGAAGAACCACCCCAGGACGGACCTTCGCAGGGTAGGAGGTGGAGAGGCTGTGGAGTGTGGTGTTGTTGAAGGAGAAAAGGGTGCGGAGGCAGCAAATGCTCCAGGCCCTGGTGGAGCTCCAGGTCCAGGCAGTGAATGCGCAGCAGACCGTAACCACGCTGCCCAGGTCATCGCAGGGCTCCTCCACACAATGACCAGCAGAATTACCAGGACAGCGAGAGTGGGGAAAAGGATGAGGGGTCGGCGAGCGCTCGCGAAGGCCAGGCCCAACCACGCTGGCCCTGCCGCAGGTGAAGGTTCCCACCTTACTACATGCAGAGACCCTGTGGGGGTCGACCACAGGATTCCAACCCTCCTGTGCAAGGAGAAGTGATGGGGGCTGCTGACGACCAGGGTGCAGGAGACCAAGGCAGACGAGGGAGACAGAGTATGTATGGAGGTTGTAGACCACGGTTCCGCAGGGGCCCTCCTCGCCAAAGACGGCCTAGAGAGGATCGCAATGAAGAAGGTAAGGAAAATCAACGAGACCAGACCCAAGGTCAGCAGCCACCTCAACCTCGGTACCAATGCAGACACCCAGAAACCCCTAAACCACAAGATGGCGAAGAGACAAAAGCAGCTGATCCACCAGCTGAGAATGCGTCCGCTACCGAGGCTGAGCAGGGCGGGGCTGAGTAAACGCCGGCTTAACACCACTAACATCATCCGGTTTAGTCATCCAGCAAGAAGGAAACAAATAGGAAATTCCAGCAATACGAAATGAACAAAAGATTGGAACTGAAGACCTTAAGTGCTGGCTTTTTGCCCGTTGACCAGATAACTAGAACTATCTGTATTATCTATGCAGCATGGGGTTTTCATTATTTTTACCTAAAGACATCTCATTTTGGTAATGACAAACATGTTTTTAAAAAAGCCTGGTTTTTCTCAATACACCTTTAAAGGTTTTTAAATTGTTTTATATCTGGTCAAGTTGAGATTTTTAAGAACTTCATTTTTAATTTGTAATAAAAGTTTATAACTTGATTTAAAAAAAAAAAAAGTCAACAAACTGCAAGCACCTGTTAATAAAGGTCTTAAATAATCAAAAAATAATAATTTTATGGAACTACCATCATATATGCATTCCACAGTGCATTATTGTATCTTAAAGATGCTGTAATTTAAGACTTTCCACTAATTCAGTTTGACATGTTTAGTTATAACATTGGATTTGTGGAGTTAGAAAGTACATACTTCCTGGGAATAAAAATTTGCCAATTGAAGTCCAGTACAGTATCATACTCCTACAATCCCAGCACTTGGAAGTGGATCACCAACTTAAGGCCAGATTGGGCTATAGAGTGAGTTTAAGGCCAGTCTGAGTAGGACCTGTCTCAAAAAAACAAAAAATAAGGGCCGGGGTATAGCTCAGGAGCATAAGCATCTGCCTGGCAAGCACAAGGTCTCAACATGGATTCCTGGGACTGCAACTAAAATAAAGTAAAATTTAATTTAATTTAAAAATACAGCTTGGACATAAATTTAGGACTTTATGATTTTATGGAGTTTATGATTTCACTGCAGCTAATAATTTCTCAGCATTTAAAAGTGAATTCAATTAATTGCATTTAAGGTCTAGTTATATGCACTCTTTACCATGGTTTCTAAACTTAGATCTTTAAGAGCAGAACTGTGCTAGCTATTTCAGATTTATTTTTAAATGTAGCTTCTTGAAAGACATTCAGAATCTGTAGGCATAGAGTGGATCCTGTGCACCTAAATTTTCTGAAAAGCTATCCACATAATTCAGACGTACAGGCTGATTTTGGCCACAGTAACCTCTGTTTATGTGTAAAGAGTACACAAGGTAGGGTGGTAGAGAGAGTAGCATCAGGAAAGTCACTGGTTTTTGTGAGATAATGATGCACTGCTCACCTTTTTCTTGTCAATGACATTTCTTTTCAGTAACATTTTTTTCCTCCATTTCAGGGTATAGCAAATGTGTTCTGATTGGCCACGACTGGGGGGGCATGATCGCTTGGCTAATTGCCATCTGCTATCCAGAAATGGTGATGAAGCTTATTGTTATTAATTTCCCTCATCCAAATGTATTTACAGGTGAGTTTACCTTTTCATTAAACCCTCTCTGCTATTGGTCACTATTGGCACTGATATTTTGCATTAGAAACAGCAAAATTTGGCCGACATATTTTAACAATAAAACGACTGAACCGTGATAGCATATGACAGTGTAAGATACCTTGATTTTTAAAACCCCTGAAGACCCTAAGAAAATTTAGCTTTCTCTTTGCTTGAGTAATGTTATTCCTTTTAGGAAAACATTTCCATTATCCTAGAGAGAGATAAAGGGGAAAATTAAATGAGATTTCATTGAAAATACTGAATTATGACAACCTAGAAATATTTTGTCTTTTTTTTTTTAAACTTTATTTATTTATATTATGGCTGGCTCAGCCTGCCCTGGGGGTGGGGCTGGCACAGCATGTGGGGCTGGGGATCAAACCCTGGTCCCTGCAGTTGCCTAAGCTTGCCTAAGCAGGAGCTTTAGACCCCTGAGCTATCTTGCCAGCCTGACAACCTAGAAATAAAGTTTCCTTTTATATAACTGCTTTGCTTATTAGAAACACAAACTTTTTTTCTTTTTTAGGGAAGGGTCTACAGGGTGTTCAGGGCCTCACTACTAGATGGGACTTGTAGTGATCCCCTGTTTACAGCCTCCCAAGAGCTGGGATTATAGGCCTGCACCACCACACCCAGTCTCAATTTCTGTCTCAGCATGCCCCTGGGAGGTGGGGCAGGCCCGGCAGGTCCAGACAAACATTTTTTAAAGCAACGATTCTCTTTTTTGGTAGTGCTGTGGAACGAACCCAGGGCCTCCAGCATGCTAGGCAAGCACTCTACCACTGACCTATATTGCCAGCCCTAAAGTAGCAATTCTCATATTTTTAGTCTCAGGAAGTCTTTATACTTTTAACATCATTAAAGACTCCAGTAATAATTCACTTATATAGACTATATCTGTGAATAGTTACTGTACAGAAAATTAAAACAAGAATTTTTAAAAATATTTAGACTTTAATTCATTTCTTTAAAAATTCATTACATGTTAACATAGGTAGCATGTTTTGACTAAAATTAACTACAAACACATAAAACTACCAGCTACACTACACCAAGCTTTAATAAGAACAGGCTATTTACATTTTTGCAAATCTCTTTAATTTGGGGCCTAATCCAAGACAAATGGATTCTCATATTTGCTTTTGCATCCACTCTGTTGCAGTTCATTGTGTGAGTAAATTTGGCCTCACGTAAATCTGTAATTGGAAAAAGGACAAATATTTTAGTAGCCTTTTCAAATAAATAGGGCTTTTCCTCCATAGTGGTGCACCAAACTCAAAAACTGGTGGTTTCCTAAAGGTTAACAACAATGTGGAATGTGATATGCAAATGAACTTTTTATACTTTGTTACATTAAAATCCATTGGTCTTCGCTGGGTGTATTGGTGCATGCCTGTAAGTCCAGGGCTCAGGAGGCTTAGCCAGAGTATTGCTGTGAGTTTAAGGCCAGCCTGGGCTACATAGTAAACTGAAGGCCAGCCTGTACCACATCGCAAGACCTTATCTCAAAAAACAAAACAAAACAACAATAACAACAACAACAATAACAATAATAGGCCAGGTATGGTGCCACATACTTGTAATCCCAGCATAGCACCTGGAAGGCAGGAGGTTTGCTGTGAGTTCCAGGTCAGCCTGAGCTACAAAGTAAGTTCAAGACCAACCTGAACTACATAGTGAAACCTTGTCTCAAAAAGACAAAACAATAGTAATAGTAATAATAAATCCATTAGTCTCAATAGCACCTTGAATAGATATGTTATCCATACACAACTTCATATAGATACAAAACTGAGTTATGCAGACCTTCAGTAGGTTGACCTGACATTTTTTTTAATCCAAAAATCACATTTATTGGTATACCTTAGCCTCATAAGAGAAAGCCTTTTTGCTATTACAAAGCTATGCAGCTCGCAGCAGGAGATAAAAGTTTTCCAAAATTCCAATCTTTATTTAAAAGCAAGTTTTTGTTGTTTTTTTTAAAGCCAGGCATAGTAGCATATGTATACAATGCCAGAACTCAGGAAGCTGACACAGGAAGATCACAAGGCAGGAGCCATGGTGAGTTCAAGGCCAGCCTGAACCATCTAGCCAGCCGCCCCCCTTTTTTTAAAGCAAGCTTTTATTTTATTAAAGCTAAAAGATACCATTATTTTTCTTGAAATGAGAGCCTCAATTTATACATTTTCAAGAGATTATTTCCCAATATTCATCCAACTGAAGACAATTTGTTAAGCCATTATTTCAAGTAAAAATGATATTTTATTTTTAAAATGCAGCAAACTCAACTCATTAACTGAAATAATTACAGGTATGCTTTTCCTGAAACAAAATTGTTGTATGTAAACTTTGTTTAATTCTAACACTGTCAAATTAGCCTTCAGTGTTCCCTTCTGATTCATGCTGTACCACTTCCCCTCCTTCATAGCCTTTCAGCTTCTTTCCTCTCTTTGCTAATTCCAAGCCTGGCACCTACTTGCGGTTCCTGGATGGGCTTCCTACATCTTTTCTGGGCTTAACCATCCGCACTTGCCCACATATCACATCCCCAGAGAGATCATCTCTGATTACATCATAGTCCCTCTGCCGCATACCACCATCCCTCTCAATAAAATTACCTTGTTTTATTTTTTATGACGTTATTGCTAAGTGATTTTTTTTTTTTTTATGGCTGGCTCAGCCTGCCCTGGGGGTGGGGCTGGCACAGCATGTGGTGCCAGGGATGGAACTGTGGTCCCTGCAGTTGCCTAAGCTTTCCTAAGCAGGCGCTATAGACTGCTGAACCATGTCACCAGCCCGCTAAGTGATTTTTTAAAAGTGTTTGTCACTTACTGTGACTTACTTGCTCACAGGGACCTTTCTATCTCATTCATTGCTAAATTCCCTGGCACACAGTGGACACACAAATGTTTATTGAATAGGTAAGTTTTCTATACACATGAATGATTTATAGGGCAAATGAATAAGATGTTCAATATGAATCAATCTGTGAGGAAAAAAAATTTAAAGAGAAAATTACATTACAATGAATTTCTGAGAAAAGCGTTACTCCTGATCATGTCTTTGGAGGAAAGGCTGTGTTTGGGCTTCCGACTCTCTTCTGAATCATAACTTCATTAATCAGACTTCATCTGTTTATTTAAAGTGTTATAAATTTTATAAATACTAGAAATACATATAAGAAATTAAAGATTATAGAAACTGTTCTAAAGAGCAATATATAGATTCTTTTATGAGTATTCTTTTATGTGATTATCCTAAAGGTAAAATTGTCCTAAAAAGTTCTTTCATAAGTAAATAACTTATACCTCTGGAATAAAGTCTAATATAGTACTTTAATTTCAGAATATATTTTACAACACCCTGCCCAGCTATTCAAATCCAGCTATTACTACTTCTTCCAAATACCACAGTTCCCAGAATTTATGTTCTCAATAAATGATTTCAAGGTAAGTCAAATATTACAAATGAAAACAAAATTAAAATGTTAAAACTTAATGAACGACTTAAGGACTAACCTATAGACTTCGTGGTTTCTATAGTCTCTATTTAGATATTTGAACATCCAGCTCTCCAATTTGTTGTGAAAGCCCATACTTCTTCAGGCACACCTCTTTTTCAAGAACATCTCATGGAGAGATGAGGGAGTATGATTACAGACAAGAAAGGTTGACAGCAGTAGAAGTGAAGTACCTGGGAATAAAGAAAATCTCTAGACAAAGCAAACATGCAGGCATTAGTATACTAGGTATATTGATATGCAACTATTTTGGAAGCGTATTGAACACTTCTTGTATGTGCAAAATGATGTGAGATAACGAAAGTTTTAAAAGACACAATATAATTTTTTTGGAAATAATTCTGTTTAAATCTCTGGCAGATCTTTTGTTTTGAAACTGAGGATTGATTGAACCCAAGGTCTCTCTGTCTCTCTCTCTCTTTTTTTTTTTTTTTTTTTTTTTTTTTTTGAGACAGGGTCTTGCTATGTAGTTCATGCTGGCTTTGAGCTTACTTTTGTAGCCCAGGCTGGTCTCGAACACACAATGATCCTCCTGTCTCAGCCTCCCAAGTGCTGAGATTACAGGCGTGTGCCACCATGCCCGGCAAATCCAAGGTCTTAATGTATGCTAAATATACGCTAAATGCAAGTTCTACTACTGAGCTATCTCCCAGCTGATAAGGGCTTTTACATTTTTTTAATATATACCAATGCCACTATCAAATCTAAAAAAAAGAATGACAGCTTTTTAATCATTTAATACCTATTCAGATTTTCTTAGTAATTTCTACTCTCTTGATATTCTTCATTTGTTTGAATCATGAACCAACAAGGTTCATACATGGTGTCTGGCTATTGTGGCTTTTTTTAAAATTAGGGTTTCACTATGTTGTCCACACTGGTCTTGAACTTGTGGGCTCAAGTGAGCCTCCTGCTTCAGCCACTTGAGTAGCTTCAGCTACTGGCACCTCGCTATTGTAGCTTTTAAAATTCATTACAGATACTTTTCTGCGATGTTTTTCTTTTAAAAAAATATACTATTTACTTGTTGAAAAATTGAGTTATTTGTCCTGAAGAAGGATCCATATTTGGATTTGAGTAATTTGTTGATCATGGTGATATTTAACTGTTTCCTCAACCTACATTTTTTTCTACATTCTAGAGGCTTGATTAGGCTGAGTTTTAATTTGACAAGAACACTTAGTAGGCATTGCTATATATTTTCTAATGTATCACCTTAAAGGAAGACATTCCTAGTTTTATGATGCCGACACTAATCAGTGGGACCATGAATTGTCAGTTGATCCAAAATGTCCTGACCCCTTTTCACCAAGTGAATGTTAGCACACAATGATGATGGTAGCCTAGGTTTATTGTTTCATTAAAGTGTGCAAAATAGTGATTCTTATACTTTTGTCATCTTTTTTGC
>PVKN010020809.1:0-15782 GCA_004027915.1 Capromys pilorides
GGAAAAAAATTTTAAAACATACAGTTTGCTATCATGACTTACATTTATTTGTTTTATGATATTTGTATTTTTTCAAATATTTTAATATTATACATTTTATATAGATAGCATGACTTCATTATACTATGATTTATTATAATAATATATTGCTTATATATAAGTATAAATTTATTTTACAACTAACCCCGAGAGGTAGATACTCTCCTTCCATTATATATACAGAGACATAGGCTCTGAGGTTTAAGAGTGTAGCTACAGCTGGGTGTGGTGGTGCATGCTTATAATCCCGGCACTTAGGAGGCTGAGGCAGGACGATTGCCTAGAGTTTTAGTCCAGCCTTGCTACGTAGTGAGTTCAAGGGTCACCTGAACTTCATAGTGAGACACTGTCTAAAAAAAAAAGTGTAGCTATAGAGCTAAACAAGGAGACTTTTCTACTGATACATACACTCCAAGGTTCTTCAACTTGGAAGACAGAGTTGGGAACCTGAAACAAAATTCTCAACTGTCTTCCCAGAACCTGTACATTGATACATGCTAAAATTCTAGGGGTTCAGAATTCTCTGGGACTGGGCTGGTGAGATAGCTCTGTGGTCTAAAGCACCTGCTTAGGCAAGCTTAGACAACCACAGGGACCGTGGTTGGATCCCCAGCACCACATGCTGCACCAGCCCCACCCCAGGGAAGGCGGAGCCAGCCATAATATAGATAGACAGACAGACAGACAGACAGACAGACAGACAGACAGAGTTTAAAAAAAGAAATTCTCTGGGATCTATCCAGGGATCCTAAAATTAAGAACACCTGGCAGGAATAGTGTTGAGAGATTGAACAAAAGACATTATTATTATTATTTGACATTGTTTTTTAGTTAGAGCACAAATTGAGATTCCTCCCCACCTCTGCCCCAACCCTACCCCCCTTTTTAAGACAGGATCTTACCATGTAGTTCAGGGTAGCCTTGAACTCATGGAGATCCTCTCACCTTAGTCTCCCATATGTTGGGATTGCAGGTGTTAGCCACCATACCGAGGCCCTGCCTTGTCTTGAAGGTCCTTTATTCATCCAAATCTTTCCCAAGAAATATGGTGCCTGGCTGGCAAGTGCAGGGTCGTGAGTTCGAATCCCAGTCCCAACGAAAACAAAAACAAACAAGAAACATGCCCGGCAGTAGTCTAAGGTATCCCTCAATTCTGGCCTGGCTGTTTTCTGTGCAGCATAGAACTGTAACTAAGGTTGCGGTCTGAAGCAAGATGTGGTGCACACCTATAATTCCAACACTCAAGAGGCCGAGGCAGGAGGATCACTATGAGCTTGAGAGGCCAATCTGGGCTACAGAGTGAAACCCTGTTTCAAAAACAAAAGAACAACAAATTATGGATTATAATGCCAAGACTGCCTGGGTTCAGATCCCTGCTCTAAGGGTTGCTAGCCTAGAGGGGGGTGGGTTATCTCACTTTTTTGCTGCTGTCCCGGGTAAAAGAGTGAATGTATGGAAGTTAATGCTTTTGAAGTATAGGAAGCAGTGACGACCACAGAGGAGTGGTTTGCCATGTGTTCACTATCACTTCTCTCTCCCATAGTGTGTCATGGTTTCCTAGATCTCACCCATAAAGTAGAAGATTCTTGCAAATGAAATAGCTTTAAGAGTGATGTAACAGGGGCCTGGGGAGATGGTTCAGTAGAATAAGTGCTTGCCTGGCACTTGTTCAATCCCTGGTTCCACAAAAAACAAAACAAAAACTATGTAACAAAGTACCTGCTGCATAGTAGGGTTTATTCTCTTGAGAGATAATTTTCTTTTTGCAATTCAAGAAGAAACTATAGTTGGGCATGGTGGCGCACGCCTATAATCACAGCCCTTGAGAGGCTGAGGCAGGAGGATCAGTGAGAATTCGAGACAAGCTTAGGCTACAAAAGTGAGATCAACGCCAGCCTGAACTGCTTAGCGAGACCCTGTCTCAAAAAGACACACACACAAAAGAAGAAGAAGAGGAAGAAGAAGAAGAAGAAGAAGAAGAAGAAGAAGAAGAAGAAGAAGAAGAAGAAGAAGAAGAAGAAGAAGAAGAAGAAGCAGCAGCAGCAGCTAGTACTGAGGACCCAAAGCTTCTTATGTTGAGGACAATAAAATAGCTCAGAGCTGAGACAGAGGCGTGTTCTACTCTTCCCACCTCAGTAAAGGTGGTAGATATCTCCTGGAACTGGAGGAAATAGGTAGGTAGTTGATTCAGTGAGAGCTCCGATCAAGCAGTGACCCCTGGCAGCAAGACCTCTGATGAGATGAAATGTGTTTCACAGGACGCGAAGAGGGCCCCGTGGAAGAGAAACATAAGACATATGGACCTGGGCAGTATCTCTGTGGACAGACTGGTGAGTGACTCTGGAAAAGAGTGAAAGCCTCCTAAGATATAATTATCTTTCTTTCTCTTTCTAACCTTGCCTATTTAGGAGGATGTTTCTTGGTGTCTTAGAGTCAAAGTATAACACTGACTCTAGGTTTCCTCCTTCCGTCCCTCCTTTCCTTGTTTCCTTTCTTCCTTCCTTTGTTTATAGTACTGAGGATTGAAGTCAGGGCCTTTCTGCTGAGTTACAGTCCCCCTTTAGTATGTATGTATGTATGTATGTATGTATTTTAAAGTAGAAAAATTTATTGAAAAAGATAGCTCCTGAGAGATAGAAGATCCAAAAATGGATTAGCTCTAGTTTTTATTTTTATTAATTAATTAATTTTTTTGTCACAGCACCAGGGATCAAACTCAGGACCTTGCACACTTGCCAGGCAGGTGCTCACACCACTAAGCTATATCCCCAGCCCTAGTTTTTTTTTTTTTTTTGCGGGATTGTGGTTCAAACTCACGAACTTGCATTTGCCCAGCAGGCACTTGTGCCACAGAGCTATCTCCCCAGCTCCACTCCAGCCCTAGTTTTGCTTTGTGTTTTTTAATGTATTTAGTACAGGGTCTACAGTGTCTCACTACACAGATCAGACTTGTAGTGATCCTCCTATTTTTAGCCTCCCAAGTGTTGAGGTTACAGGTGAGCGTCACCATGCCCAGTCTCAGTCACTATCTTAGTGTGCCCCGGAGGTTCCGTTGAGCTATCTGGCTGGCCCTAGTTTTTATTTTTGAGACAGAATCGCAAAGTTGTCCATGTTGGGCCTAAATTTGTAATCCTCCTGCCCTAGCCTCCCAGGATGCTAGAATCATAGGCATGTGTCACCACATGCAACTTTTCTTTCTCATTGTGACTTGTGCATGTTATTTTCACAACTGAGAGCAGGGGTTCTGAGCTGTTGCTTTGTAACTCTCATTAGTAATTTTCCAAGAATGAGTAGAATCACTGAACATTTGAGTTGAATGTGTTCTTAGAAATTGTAGTTCCTTAGTGCTGGCAATGGTTAATTATTATGCAGATCTTTTGAACTCTTTTGTCCCACATCCTTGAAGGAAACCCTGAGGTCAGGAAGTTTCTCCTCTAAGGACTAAGCCTAGGTGGAAAGATAAACACATCATTTAGCTCCAAAGAACGGGTTCTTTTTCGCAGCACGCTGTGGCCACAGGTCCCACATCCCTTTGGGAAGGGACAAGAAGAGCCAAGTTTCGCCTGCATCTACATACGTGAGATGATTTGTGCAAAGGGGTGGAAACGCCTGTACATCTCTCAGCTTCAGGAAATCATGCCCACTTAACTGGAAGAGGCAGGGCCAGGTCAAGACCCTGAGCAAGCTGGTTAGTCTGGGACCTGCTGGCAAAGGCCCAGAGTCTAGCAGCCAGAAGAGCTGTATTCTATGTAGGACTTAGAGGAGAAAGTTCCCCCCGCAAGGGATGGTGGATCCACTCCAGGCTGCTGCGGGCCAACCTATGACGGGGCTTCCCAGCCCTTTACTTTTCCTTCTTTCATCGGGTCCCTGTGCTTCTGTAATGCTGGCTCTTAGGCATTTGGACCCCTTTACAGACCTACTAACAGTTACGAGCCCAACTTCAGCTGCCGTTCTTGGATTCCCTCTTAGATGCCAGCTGGAGGAGTCCTGCCCAGAGCCACAGGCCTGAGAATGCACGATCGCATCCCTTGTTTTTGCTGTTTCTCAGAAGCTCAAGGAAGCTGTATCTGGACAGGAAAGGAATGGATGATGGAGATGCTGCGCCGGGGAGGAGGGAAGTGAATCCCAGAGATGACCCACTTTGACCTTTTCTACCTGTTTCATAGGCTAACACTATTTCACCCTGTTTTCACATTAGAATCACTAATATATATATATATATATATATATTTTTTTTTTACCATGAATCAAACTCAGGATCTTGTACTTGCCAGGTAGGCACTGTGTTGCTCAGTTATACTCCCAGCCCAATACTGTTTTAAAAACATGATCACAAGGGCTCATTTAATTAATATAATGTAGCTGGGTGTGGTGGTGTACACCTATAATCCCAGAACTTGAGAAACTGAGGCAGGAGGAATGCTGCAAGTTTGAGAACAGCCTGGGCTACATACTGAGTTCAATGCCAGCATGAGCTACATAGTGAGATCCTGTCTCCAAAAGTAAAAATTGTGGGCCAGGGAGTAGCTCAGTAGAATAAGTGCCTGGCAAGCACAGGTCCTGAGTTCAATCCCTGGTACTGAAAAAAAAAAAAAAAAAAGAAAGAAAAAGAAAGAGAAAGGAAGAAAGGAAGGAAGGAAGGAAGAAAGAAAGAAAGAAAGAAAGAAAGAAAGAAAGAAAGAAAGAAAGAAAGAAAAAATTGGGTTGGAGAGATAGACCAGCAGTCTAAGTGCCTGCCTGGCAAGCAAGCACAAGAACTAGGGTTTAGGGGTTGGGGAGATAGCTGAGTGGCATAAGTGCCTGCTTGGCAAGCACAAGGTTCTGAGTTTGATCCCTGGCACCCCCCCCCAAAAAAAAGAAACTGGGTTTGATCTCTGGTACTATATGCCATGGCACCCTGGAACCAGGTGTGGGGGCGTGCACCTGCAATCCCAGTCCTGGGGAGACTGAGACAGGAGAATTCTGAGCTGCATAGTGAGATCCTGAACTAAATAATTTTTTTTAAAAAAGAAAAACTAATAATAATGTGAGGTGGAACCTGGTTATCAGTTTTTTCTTCTTAACTTGTGTACTTGATACAGGGTCTCACTACACAGCTTGGACTTGTAGTAATCCTCTTGTTTTCAGCCCTGGAATTACAAGTGTGTGCCACCTCACCCCGACTTGGTGGCCAGCTCTGACAGCCAGTGGGCGGGGCTCTGTAGCATGTGGTGCTGGTGATTGAATCCCAGTCCCTGTGCTTACATAAACTTGCCTAAGCAGGTGCTTTAGTCCACTGAGCTATCTTGCCATCCCTTAGTTTTTAAATTACAAAAAAAGTTAAAGTATAATCATTATAAATGAAATGCAAGGCTGACCAGATAGGTCAGCTAACTAAAGCATCTGCTTAGGCAGATGCAGGAACCAGGGTGTGATGCCCTGCATACCGTGCTTGCCCCATGCCCGGGGCACGCTGAGACTGGGCATGGTGGCATGTGTCTGCTATCCCAGAGTTTGGGAGGCTTAAAACAGGAGGATCACTACAAGTCTGATCTGTGCAGTGAGATCCTGTAGACCCTGTACTAAATACATTTAAAAAAATGAAATGCATAAACTTAAAGAATATAGTTTGGTGAATTCTGATATGTAGGAAACCAGTTAACATATTTACACCCCCAAAAATGTTCTTCATCCCCTTTTCAAATCCATCCTATGCCACTCCATGCCCAGACAACCATCGATCTACTTTCTGTCATTTTTGTATGAATGTAATCATAGAGTATATACTTTTTATGGCAGGGTGTCCTAGTTCTCTGTCTCTGTCTCTGTCTGTCTGTCTGTCTGTCTGTCTGTCTGTCTGTCTCTCTCTTTGTCTTTTTGAGACAGGGTCTTGCTATGTAGTTCAGGCTGGCCTTCAACTCACTTTGTGGCCCAGCCTGGACTTAACTTGTGATCTTCTTGTCTCAGTCTCCCAAATTATATATATATATATAATTTGACAGCCAGTGGGCGGGGCTGTGTAGCATGTGGTGCTGGTGATTGAATCCCAGTCCCTGTGCTTACATAAATTTGCCTAAGCAGGTGCTTTAGTCCACTGAGCTATCTTGCCATCCCTTAGTTTTTAAATTACAAAAAAAGTTAAAGTATAATCATTATAAATGAAATGCAAGGCTGACCAGATAGGTCAGCTAACTAAAGCATATATATATATATATATATATATATATATATATATATATATATATATCTTGTCTTTTTGAGGCAAAGTCTCACTATGCAGTTCAGGCTGGCCTTCCTTGAGCACACTTTTGTAGCCCAGGCTGGTCTCGAACTTACACCAATCCTCCTGCCTCAGCCTCAGTGCTGGGATTACAGGTGTGCACCACTATGCCCAGCCTCATTTTATATTATTGAAGTGGGGGGGGGGAACTACAAGGAAAAACTGTTCTTTTAGAAATGCACAGTAATGTATAATTTTTTTTTTTTTTTTTTTTTTGTGGGATAGGGGTTTGAACTCACGACTTTGCACTTGCCAGGCAGGCACTTGTGCCACAGAGCTATCTCCCTGGCCCCAGTTCTTTTAAAAACTTTATCCTATTTGAAGCTGCCTAGCTCTGTGACTGTTTCATGGCTCAGTGATTGCTTTCTTGACCCCTGTAACCACGAAAGCATAATGGCACGTTCAGGATACTTGATCATACCAAGCTTGGTGGTCATTAATCTAGTCCTGTAATCGATTATCTCACCCTGCTAGCTAATCAGAAGAACTGCCAGGCTGTCCTGTTCTGCCTTTGTAACCCTTTACTTATGCCTCATATAAAATTCTGGCTCACAGACACTCGCCACCTGGCTTGTATTGGAAGTTATTCCAGCCAGGAGCACAGTGTAAAGCAAGGCTATTCACTGCCTCCTGACTTCCTCGGTGCCATTCGGTTTTGTCGCAGCAATATCACTCAGCATTCATCCACATAGTGATTTATTCCTTTCTTAGTGCCGGCTGGTTATAGGGGTTTTAAGGAAGTGGTGCAGTCTGAGGTAATGGCCCCATCACGCTTTCCTGTCTTCATACACAGTCGCAAGTGCAGGCATCCCTAGGGTCACCCTCTGTTAGGCATCCATATGATGACCTCACATTCCATGAGATGCTAGACTGACTCCCAGAACTCAAGAAAGTGCTGTATATACTTACAACTACAGTTCTAGTGTAGCAACTTAGTATTCTAAATTAGAACCAGGGGAAAAGACACACAGGGCAGTGTGGGAGGTTCTAAAGGTAAAGCTCCTGTCACCTCAGAGATGTTACCCAGCTGACATTCAAGTGTGATGGTGCTCTGAGCCCTGCCAGCCATGGAAACTCACCTGAGTCCTTAGTGTCTGGAGTTTTAGCCAGGGGAATCACTAATATGGTTGACCACAAGCCTCTACTTCATATCCATATTCAAAGTCACTGTCATAAATCATATTATAAAACTGGGTGTGGTGTTACAGTCTTGTAATCCCAGAACTCCAGGAGGCTGAGGCAGGAGGATTGTGAGTTCCAGCCCGGCTTGGGTAATTTAAAGACTTAAGGATATACTGTTTCAAAATTAAAAAATAAAACATAATTCAGGGTGAAAGCCTAGGGTTTAATCCCTAGTTCTGCAAAAATCATATTTTAAGATACTGTGTTAGGAAAGGGCTGAGAAAATAGCTCCGTGGCACAAGTGCTTGCCTGGCAAGTGCAAGGTCATGAGTTCGAACCCCAGTCCTGAAAAAAAAAAAAAAATACTATGGGGCCGGCGAGATAGCTCAGTGGTATAAAGCACCTGCTTAGGCAAGCTTAGTCAACTTCAGGGACTGCTGTTCGATCCCTGGCACCACATCCTGTGCCAGCCCCACCCCCCAGGGCAGGCTGAGCTGGTCATAACAGATACATACATACATACATACATACATACATACATACATACATACAATACTATGTTAGGGGCCAGCGAGATAGCTCAGCAGTCTAAAGTACCTGCAGGTGCAGGGGACCAAGGTTAGATCCCAGGCACCATATGCTGGGACAGTCCTGAACTCAGGGTAGGCTGAGCTGGCCAAAACAAACAAACAAACAAACAAGTCAGGCGTGGGGCCGGCGAGATGGTTCAGTGGTCTAAAGCGCCTGCTTAGGAAGGCTTAGGCAACTGCGGGGACTGCGGTTCCATCCCCGGCACCACATGCTGCGCCAGCGCCACCACCAGGGCAGGCTGAGCCAGCCACAAAATAAATAAATAAAGAAACAAGCAAACAAACAAATAAATAAATTAAAAAAATTATTAAAAAAAAAAAATCAAGTCAGGCGTGATGGCGCATGCCTATGATACCAGCACCTGGGAGGCTGAGGCAGGAGTATCAGTGTGAGTTCAAGACCAGCCTAGGCTATAAAAGTGAGCTCAAGGCCAGCCTGAACTGCATAGCGAGACTCTGTCTCAAAAAGACAAAACCAAAACAAAAAACCAAATAAACGAAAAATCCCTACATATTTAAACTACTATGTTAGGGCCTGTGGCTTAGCTCAGTTGTTTAAGCACCTGATCGGGCAAACATAGTCAGGCATAAGGGACTGGGGTTCAGACCCCAGCTCCGCAAGCTTTACCGGACCCACCCTTACGGCAGCCTGAGCAAGCAAAAAAAAAAAAAAAGTCCTTAAACTACTGTGTTAGTGTTTGTTTCCACTGTCTTGTGTTTTATTTTGTTTGTTTGTTTTGCTTTTTTGTAAGGCTTGCTTTGTAATGCAGGCTGGCCTTGAACTCTGAGTTCTGTGAGTCATTCTAGCATCTGATGGATCCGGAGGGTCATCATACGGATGTCTAACAGAGGGTGACCCTAGGGATGCCTGCACTTTTATGTATGAAGACAGGAAAGCTTGATGGGGCCATTGCCTCAGATTGTGCCACTTCCTTAAATCCTTCTATAACCAGTCAGCTAATGTATAGCTTGGGCTAGCTTTGAATTCTCAGAGATCCTCCTGCCTCAGTCTCCCAAGTACATGCATCACCACACCTGGCTTTTTCATTTCTTGATTTTTGAGACAGTTTCGCTATGTAACTCAGGCTGGACTTGAACTTACAGCAATCTTCCTACCTCAGCCTCTTAAATGCTAGGATTCGAGAGGCGTATGCCACCACACCTGGATGACTTGGTATGCATTTTGTTAGGTTTATACTTGTATTTCGTGTTTTAGGTGTTTATGGAAATTGTAATATTTTTAAAAATTTAAATACCACTTGTCTATTGTTAATTAGGAGAGCAATATATTTTTGCACAGTATCATCTCATTTGCAAAAACAGCTTTATTTCTTCTTTTTTAGTATATACACCTTTTCTTGTGTGATGCTTGTAATAGCTAGGACTTCTAATTAAAAAGTAGTGGAAGTGACATCCCAGCCTTGTTTCTGGTCTCTGTGGGAAAAACCATCAGATTTTTTTTTTTTTTTTTTTTTTGTCTTTTTGAGATACGGTCTTGCTATGCAGTTCAGGCTGGCCTTGAACTCACTTTTGTAGCCCAGGCTGGTCTCAAACTCACACCAATCCTGCTGCCCAAGTGCTGGGATTACAGGCACGTACCACCACAGAGGGCCCTAAAACCATCAGATGATTTGGTGCTTTTTAGCTTGATATTAGCGATATGTATGTGTGTGTGTGTGTGTGTGTGTGTGTGTGTGTGCGCGCGCCAGATGAGATTAAACTCTAGACTTTGCCCATGCTATGCAAATGCTGTGCCACTGAGGATGTATCCTCAGCCCTTATTTTTTGAGACAGTATCTCTCTCTCTCTCTCTCTTTCTGACACAGGGTCTCATTAAGCAGTTCAGTCTGGCTTGGCTCAAACTAACTTTGTCACCCAGCTTGGCCTTGAATTTGCAGCAATCCTTCCATCCTGGGCTCTCAAATCCTGGAATTATAGGCTTGTGCCACCATGCCTCTCTCTCTCTCTCTGTTTCTCTCTCTTCCTCCTCACCCCCTCCATTTTTTTTTTGACACAGGGTCTCCCTATGTAGTTTTTAGGCTGGTCTTAAAGTCATATGTAGCCCAGGGTGGCCCAAACTCATGGCAAGCCTCCTGCCTCAGCTTCCCAAGGGCTGGGATTACAGGAATGTGCTACTATACTGGCCCTCATTACTCTCTTGTTGTCATGGATATTCCATCCTGCAAATTCCATCTGGCTTGCCCTCCCTGAACTCTGTTTCCTCAGCATCTGGAGATGGCTGGACTCCGTTCAGTACCTCTCCTCTGCACAGCCTGAAGATTCCCTCCTGTGAGCGACCCCGGGGAATCATAGGGCCCTCCCTTCACCTGATTCCCTTCCTTAAGAGATTACTCTTTTGTACTGTCAGTTGTCCAGTCTCTAGCATTTTAGTTGTTCAAGACAAGAAGAGAAATTGAGGCCCTACTACTCTACTCCATAATGGCCAGAAACAGAAGTCATCCTAACCAAGATGAGAAGCACCACCATCTAGGTGTAATTGTCAGAGTTCAGCCATCATTGCCGCATCCTCACCTCTGCCGTGGAGCTGGGCTTCTGCCATCACCTCTCAAAGCATGTTGTCCCTGCTGTTTACTGGAGGCCAGGAGGAACGGCACCTCATTCCCATATTTGGTACTTACCAGGTATCTTCCAGTTTCTAGGCATGGGCATCTATGTCAGAGAGATGGTATACTATATCCTGAATTATTATCAACCATGGGATCATCATATAAAAGGAAGAAAACTGAGCTAGAGACTGGTCTTTGAGAATTGTACTTATGAAAGGCTGTGAGGCAGAGACTGTTAGCATTACAGTAGTGCAATATGAAATTGTTCTCTAATTGTGACCAAACATAAGCAAAATTAAACAAAACACAAAGAAACCTGCTACATACCAGCAGTGCAGAGTGGCAGTAAAGGCCGCTCTGACTCATTTCCTGTCCATTCTCCTCAGGGGGAGCAATGACATTAGTGGACTCATGCTGTATTTCTCCGGGGAACGGCTCCTTGCTGAGCTCTTCATAAAGCTCTGCATTGTGGACCAGCTCTATTTAAACAAGTGAGAATCCAAGCATCTAAGAAGGTAGGGAGCTCATAAAGGCTCATAGCCAGAGAGCAAAAGAGCTAATTTTTTTCTTCTTTTCCTCCCTTCCTTCTTTTGTGGTACTGTTAATTGAGCACAGGACATTCACAATAAGCTACACCCTTAACCTTCTTTCAAATTTTGTGGCAAAGTGTTACTAAATCATTAAGTTGTTGAGGTTGAGCTTGAATTGGTGATCTTGCCTCAGCTTCCAGATGCTAGAATTACAGGTAGGGGCATCATGCGCTGCTAAGGATCTGATTTTCAAAGTCTGTGTCTTTTCCTCTGCCTCTGGCAACACCTATCACCATAGATAGTCTTGGGCCTCAATGTTTGCTGCTTATTGATTGATTGTAGTCTTGGAGGGGAGCCCAGGGTCTTGTGCATTCTAGGCATAGTACAATTTTTTTTTTTTGGTCTTTTTGAGACAGGGTCTTGCTATGCAGTTCAGGCTGGTCTTGAGCTCACTTTTATAGCCCAGGTTGGTCTTGAACTTGCACTGATCCTCTTGCCTCAGCCTCCTACGTGCTGGGATTACAAGCGTGCGTCACCACACCCAGCTCAGATTCACTTTGAACTCAGTATGTACTCTGGCTGGGTTTGAACTCATGGTGATCCTCCCACCTCAGCCTCCCAAGTGCTGGGATTATAGGCATGCACTGTCATGCCTGGCTCATATTTAATTTTAAGTAAAATTTTTATTGCAGTATGTAACATGTCCAGAGAAAAGTATAAATATTTTGTGTCTGACTGGGCATCTCAGTGCTCAGTCGCAGTGGTAGTACATTTGCCTAGCATGCACAAAACACTGCAGGTTCAATTCCCAGTGCATGTGTGCACATAAGAGAGTGCAGCTTGATAAATTTGCATAAAATGTCAATTTAATTCTCTGCTGCCATTGTTGCTGCTGCTCCTCCCTTTGCTTTCTGCTCTTTGCCACTGCCATGAACTGATGCTCCCTGCCCTGTGCTACTTTGCCTTGAGCCTGCCAATATGGACTGAAAACTCCAGTAACTGTGAGCTAAATAAACCTTTCCGTCAAAAAAAAAAAAAAAATCAATTTAACCAATACCACAAAAGAAACTAAACAACATAGATTCTAGAATCTCTTTACATATGGCCTCTTTCGATGTAAGAGCTCTAACAGAGCTGTACTAGAAGAACTTAAAGCTCAGGCTCCTTTATCTTTGGAGACTATGTGGTCTTCTGAGATCCATAAAAATGCCTAAAATGATAATAAGGAGGAAAATCAAAGCTATAACTGAATGAATGAAATGAAATCCATTCATTCATTGTATCATCAAAACCAGAATATAGCAACTGTTGCCTGCCACTGTTTGACAATTTAATCTGCCAGGTGCTATGCTAGGCACTTTACTGTACTCTGAAGATCCTTCCGAAAGCTCTGAAACATAAACATTATCTTTTCTACTTTGTAGATATGAGACCTGAGTCTTGGAGTGGAGAGACTTGGCCGATGACGCATATTACTTACATATTTGCAAAAGCTAGTATTCATTCAGATGTGCTACACCAAAGCCTGTACTTTGGCTGATAGACCATGTCTGCTGTAATACTAAGTTGCTTAACTTTTGTTCTAAACTAGTAAAGCCTGAAATACCAGACTGAATAGGAAATGAAAGTGAAATCCAAAGGCCAGGCTTTAAAAAAAAAAAAAAATTCTCTTCTAACCAATGAAAACTCACAGGTTAAAGTACTGCTGTAAAACTCACACTTTACTTCTAGAGGTGTGGTCTTCTGGCAGGTTTTCTCAAGTAGGAGTTACTATCTAACCACAAACCGTCTGTTATTACGCTGTAATTCAGAGGAGGTCTCTGATTGGCTGATCAAAAGAGCAACATTTGAATTTAAAGAAAAAACCAAAACAACCGAGTGTTACCTCAGTGAGACAGATAAAGCTTTGTTGTCAGAGGAAACTCCAGCTGGTGTCAAGAGATTAGGCACTAAAACCTGTCCTAGCAAAACCATTATGCTTAGCTCCGCTTATTAGTCTATTACTAATAGACTGGTCTATTACTATTTTTTAAATAAAGAAACCAGCTATTTTAAATAAAAGATACATAAAAAGACATAAAACCATGTGAAGCTGCTTTATAAACTACAAAGGTTTAAAATATTTAATCTCTAAATAGAAAATAAAATTTGCCTACCCCCAAAAGCTATACCAGGAGCAGGTGACAGAGTGGCCACAATTCCTGATGTCTACTTTTCTGACCATTGGATCCCACACAGACAGGGATTCTTGTTTCCCATACAGCATTGCCCTGCTATTCTACGGGAGCACTAGGTAAACTGTACCATCAGGCATACATTAACAAAACCTACAAAGGAAAACAGTGGGCCATACAGATGACTTAACTTTAGAAGGGAAAACGTGCCAAACCAGGTGTGGTGGTGCACACATATAAGCCCAGAACTCAGTAGGGAGGCTGAGGCAGGAAGACTGTTCAGTTTCAGGCCAACCTGGGCTACAAAGTGAGTTCAAGTCCAGCCTGAACTGCATAGTGAGACCACAACTCAAAAAGGATAAACCATGGCCTCATAATTATCGATTAAAACACTGTATCCCTTTAGTATACTTAATATACCTCATTAGGTCTGGAATGTAGTCAACTGAATAAAAAATAACTTTTTGTAGCAAATACAACAAGACAGTGAGAATAAAAATTTTATAGAACTTAAAATACTCCAATCCTATAATCATCTTTCCCTCATCCATAGCATCTACTTCAGAGTATTACTTTTTGTTCTGTGTTGTTTATTATGGCAGGCCCAGCCTGCCTTGGGGGTGGGGCTGGCACAGCATGTGGTGCTGGGGATCAAACTGTGGTCCCTGTGCTTGCCTAAGCTTTCCTAAACAGGCACTTTAGACTGCTGAACCATCTTGCTGGCCCCCAGAGTATCATTTTCATTTTTTTTTCAGAGTATCATTTTTAGTAGCTAACTGTGAGAAAAATATTATTTCAAGTTTCACACCCTATATTTTATGTTCATGAAATAAATCATTAGAGTACCACTCAAAGAAGCAATGTAAAATTTCCAGGATTTTTTTGTTGAAACTCACTTTATTAAAAAAAAGAAAGAAACTGTCATGAACAATAAATTACAATCATCTTCCCCTTTTATAAATTCTTCATAAAATATATTTGACAATTTAGAAAGAAAATTTCAAAAGTTGCTTTCATTTCTGAAGTGCTGATGACTTATTTTTTGACCATTTTGTCATGCTGGTGAATTATTTTATAGCTGCTACAATAGTTTGATAACATGTTACAATTAAAACAACAACAAAGAAAAAAATAGACCAGCAGAAAGAACTATTCTGTGTGCTATTTATCTGACACTTAACATTTACTTCATCATAATGACAAAGTATCCCTTAGCACCACAAATCTACAGGAACCCCATCTAAGTGACAACTAGTGCAAAATAACATTATAAGAACTAACTGTACAAACCCTATATTTCAACCGGACACAGCTGCCTATAAGCATATTTGAATATTTGGTCTTTTTCAATTTAGACAAATTTAATGAAACACTATGGCAAGAGACTATAAGGAATAATTGTTTATTGAGTACCTATTATGGGCAAGGCACTGTGCATGAATTCTTGACTTCATTTTCCCCCTAACAAATATCTCTGAATTTCCAAGTATCACCAATCATCTTTTACTTTTTATTCTTGGCTGGAAAAGACTTGTGGCTAAATGCCATTTTTAAATTAACATTTTTAATCAATTAATTTGTAGTGCTGAGCACACAGTAGGTACTTAATAAATACCTCTGACTGAAAGAACAAAGGAAGATGAAGAATTTATTATTATTTTGGCTATTTCAGAAATCAAGTTGAAAAAATTCCAGTAGAAACTTCTGATCACCTCATATCCTTATCCTTAATGAAAAAAATTCTACTTCACAAGTAAAATCTTTCAAAATAAACAATAATCAGGGTTGGGGATGTAGCTCTGTGGTAAAGCGCCTGTGTAGTACAGAAGAGACCCTGGGCTCAAAAAAAAGCAGAACAAAAACAACAACAAAAAATTATAATCATTATTTCAAATGAGGCAGAACCAAAGACCATGTACTTAGGAAACTGTGGCGCCAAGTATCCAGGTATATAAAGAGCAAATTAAGTACGACATATTACCCACCAATCTGCTGAGGTGCCACGTTATTCATAAACATCATACTGTGCTTTTTTTTACTTCCAGCAATTCAATCCCCTTGGTCAGATCTGTTAAACTAATTTGGTGAATCAGACGGTCAATTAGCATGCAATTCCAGCGTATTGTCACTTCTACTTTTCAAAAGAATTCTTATATTTAATAGCTTAAACGTGATGTTAGAGGTATATGACTTTTCATTTTAAGGTTTTATTTCAATAAAACCTTCAGTCCAAATTTTAAACTTCCAGACTAAGTAACACATTGTCGAGACTTACATACTCCAACTTTTTCTTTTTTTACCTTCAATTATCCTCTGAACACATTTTAATTTTTATTTATTTTTTGAGATAGGGTCTCATTTTGTAGTTTAGGCTAGCTCTGAACTCCGTGTATTCCGGCTGGCCTCAAACTCCCAACAAGCCTCCTGCCTCAGCCTCCTGAGTGTTGAGGTTACAGGTGTGTGCCATCATGCCAGGCCTCTGAACCCATTTTACTTTTTTT
>PVKN010020810.1:0-15785 GCA_004027915.1 Capromys pilorides
AAAAAAAAAAAAAAAAAGCTCCAGGAGATTCATGACCCCAGACCAAGCATGAATCTAGCACAGTCTGGACTGTATATAACCTACACAGATCCACATCTCTAACCACACTCACTGCTCACTGCTGTTACAGAATACAGCACGCCCTGTGAAATTATAGGTTGGAGCTCTCTCTATCCATGCTTACCGCAAGGAGCACAAAACCAGCTTAGAGTGGCTGGCAATGGCACAGTGTTTCAAATTTAAAGAAATGCAAGTGCTGTGGGGGGTGGGATGGGGGTGGGATCGTTCTAACTGTTCTTTTCTCCTTCAGAACACTGACTGTCTAAAACATGTTCAATCCTGCTAATGCTTGTCAAATATTTCACAGTTCAGCTTTGTTCAAATTTTTTTTACTGACTATGAAAAATCAATTTAGGAGGATTCAGATTCGCAGAGATGGAAGTGCTGGAGGAGACCTCAAATAACCTTGCTCCACCAATGTTCCAAGGAGTCAGGGGAAGCCCGACTCCTAGGAAATTAAGGGACCTGCCTGGGGTCCAGTGTGGACCCAAGGCTGCACAGGTCTCTTCCACTGTTCCTTTTATCTGACTTTTTTTTCTTTTTTCTTGAATAATTAAATGATTTAGAGAAGCTATACGATATGATTTTACAATTAAAATAAAGCAGTCAGATCCAGGGTCAAGTACAATTTCACTTGTGCAGAATTTCACTTAGTGTTTAGTCATTACAATCAAATCGTATCATTATCTTTCAATTACATAAATCAATTTTAGTTCATTAGCAAAATAAAATGCTCGCAGAAAGTCCACACAAATTCTTCAAAGCTGCACTCTTCCAAATGTCAGAATTAAAATACATTTCACAGGGGAAAAAAATGTGACAAAAGTACTTGAGGTTAACTGTGCAAGACTCACTGCCCGGCATGATCAGAGATCTGCTAGAAAGGCATAATTCAAAGTTCTGTAAAAGAAAATGTGTGTCATTGCCAGCGAATAATTGCCTTCTCCCTTTGCTTGAGTTCTGCAGCTCTTCCGAAAGAGATCTGGAGCACAGGAGACAGTGACATAAATAAAGCACTATAGGTACAGATATAGTTAAGCTTAGATGACCTGTGGGTAAAGCGAAAGGAAACCTAGATTAACGGTTAAGCCTTTTAAGAGGGTTACTATCCATAGAAAATGCAATGGTCCAAACAATTCAGCTATTAGGAATCACGACGACGACATTTTGCTGGTTCCCCAGCTGAGCTCCTTCATTGTTAACCTGGACAACCCCAGCCAGCTGAGCAGAGGTGCAGCAAAGGCGTGGCAGTATCACCATGTCTAAACCGAGGCTGATAACCCTTAACATCCTCCACTGTTTTGAAGTTAGTACATTAAAGTTCCTGTGATGATATGGCTATTTCAGCTAAGTTGGTATATAAACCAAAGCTGTGGTCTTCAGATTCTGAACATCATTTTAATTGCTGCTGGGCTTATTTCTAAAGAAACAGAGTGATAACCCGTTCGTGGGATGATATGACCACGCGGGGATCGCACCTGGTGATTCTCAGAGAATAAGGCAGGTTTGCCAAAGACGGTATAGTTTTGCACTGATATAATAGAAGTCTAAAACTAGAAAAAGTGAGGGGTTCTAAATTATGCTTTTATAAATGTGTTCTTTTCAGTATGGTAAATTCTTCCATGTTGTTACACAACTTAATATATAACCTCACTCTTCTTTGTGATTACCTATTCCGTGGTACAATGCCTGGAATTTCCAACTGCTGGAAGTGCAGGAAGCTTGTCTTGTCAGGCCATTTGCTAATAGAACAGGAAGGTGAGGGGAGCTTTCCATTTCCTAACAGATGGAAGGCAGACGTAGGCAGGGAGCCTGGCCACCAGGGGAGGCTGGCAAGCAAGTCCACGGTGATCAGCAGTGCAGCAGGCAAACATGAAGAGGCCAGGGAGGCCAAGAGAACAGAGGTGGCCGAATTCTAGCAAAGAAAAGATCCCTAAAAATAACGAAGTTTGCCCCAGCCCAGAAAGGGGACTCCTCCAGTGGAGCTTAGAGGTTCTTGTGTAATGGGAAGGAAGGGCAAATATGCTAATCCTGGGCTTTGAGTAACTAGACACTGCAATTACTCCGTGCCCCCGAAACGGCAGCTCCATGGGTCCATGCTGATGCAGCCTTGGCTTCCCTCAAGAACAGAGCTGAGAAGCACTTGCAATTGTTTTGCACAGTTCCTAAAGTTCCTGGGCAATCCTGCACATAAATACCAGCGGGATACCTGGGCTCAATTTGGCGTGCGAGGCTTGAACCAGGCCTAATATAATGCAGCAGGGACCAGGACTGTGTGACCACCCTTGCATGCAACACCTGGAGATTGGTTTGTCCCAACGACAGGAGCAAGGGGTTGCACTCCTGCCTGTCCTTTCTGTTTGCAAAATAGCAGTGCCAAAGGTGACTGCTACATGTACAGAAAAGGTTGAGAACTCTATGAGTCTCGATCCATTTTTGTTTTGGGTTTTTATACTTGGAAACCTAGTTACTCGGATCATGGTGGCTGCCACTAAGGGCTTTATCCAAAAAAGTTAATATCATTCATACTTTTGATCTCATACTTTATTCCATAAACAAACTCTCATTATCAGAGATTCGGATGGTTGAATTGTCCTGAATGCTCTTATTATTTCTTGGAAATTTTCAGCAATGCCCTGTTGTGGCATGATATGTTTCCCAATGTTATCTAACTCTTAGCACTTATATTCATCTTTTACAAAGAAAAATGTATTCAGGAAAATGCTCAGAGACATTTATGTTCTCTTTATTTAGCATAGATAAAGGCAAAGATTGAAGCCCGGAGGTTTGCAAAATATTGGAATGACTAGGAATGATGCTGTCCATTAATAAAAATTTTGAATGGAAAAATAACCAGCTGTCATGAATAGCTTTGATATACTGTGTGAGGGCAAGAGCCCAGAAAAGGTAATTTCTTTTAAATTTATTCCAATCTTTAATTTCTCAAGTGACACATTTATGCTTTTTCATTAAATTGTAAACATAACAAGGAACTTTAATATTTCAGTTGATCATCTATCCAAACTCAAATCAGCTCCCAAGAGGGGAGCAGTGTTACTAGTTCCCGGTATATTCTTCTAAACTATTCTTATGCGCTTATAAACATATATAGAATAAGCACACAGTTGCCTTTATGTATAATTAGTGCATCATAATGTTAGGCTTTACAGGAACAGGGAAAAAACATCTTTTAATTCTAGGATTGCATAATTTAATTATCCCAAGCAAAATAAAACAGTTCTTGGAACTACTGGCCTGGAAACTAGTGTTAAGTTTTGCTTTTGAGGCAGCGCATTTGCAGGAAGCTTATCTCGCTATGTAGGAAAAAATCTGCTCTAATAGCCACATTGCGGCCCCTGCAACCCACCAACAGACAGCATCTGATAGCTCCAGGCTGATCAAAGCAAAAATAGTCCTGTTACTTACACTCAGATTCATTATACACTTGGGTCCTCAAAGCACATTTTGTGGTCATATACTATTTTGGTCTGGCAACCCACCACATCTTTTATTGTTGTTACACAGAGACAGACAGACAGACAGACAGACAGACAGACAGACAGACAGACAGACAGACAGGCAGAGGCAGAGGCAGAGACAAAGAGAAACCTTCCCAATGAGAGGAGGGAAGAAAGTGAATATCGATTTGCCGTAGTCATTTGAGTATTCCTCCATTTATATATGGTTGCAAGTTTCCTGATGGAGGATGAGCGGATGAGCCTAGACAAACTTTCAGTGCTGGTCAGTCCCTCTAACACCTCCAGACACTTGACTATCTTTTCGGCTCTAATTATTTGGGAGGTTGTTCAATCTGATGCTTGATTAGAAGCGAAAAGGTTTAAATCAATGCTTGGAAAGTCTAGTGGATGGCAGTATTTAGCAATCTTGTTTTCTTTACATAATGTAGAACACTAATGAACTACATTTTTCTTTGCTTTCTGCTGTTAACTTTGAAAATAAGCAAGTTCCTGTCCCAGTCGGAGCCAAAAACACCGCAGGGTTTCTGGCTGCGAAGGGACACTTCATGCACAAATGTGGGAAAGGAAAAAGTTGATAAACAGCCAGTTGGGAAGTGTGAAGAGATTATTTTTATTTCATGGTGTTTTCAGTGTGTAGTATCTCAGATGTTCAAAAATATATCACCGTGCCTGAAAGTTTACAATCCCCGTAGTAGAGCTTGTCCAATGTAGTAGAATGGAAAGTGCTTATAATGGGGACACTCTCCCTCCAGCTCTGCCTCTCTCGCTGTCTCTACCGCAAACACAATGCAGTTAAAATGGAGCTTCCCCAAAGTCCAGCTTTAGCACGTTGGGTTTAATGAGTGAGCCCATGAGACGATATTTCTAAAGTCCAACAGATGCTGTCACTTTGCTGCTGTTCTCTCTGGTTATTTTTATTTCTTACTCAGTCAAAAGAGTGGTACTTCAGGGCGACTTTTTGGTCTAACCCTCCTTTTCCAACACTGAACTTTAGGCTCTAGTCTTGAAGTTTATAATGGCAGCATTTGAACAAAACTAGGGGGAAAAAACTTGAACAGACAACAATCAGTATTCTATTGTGGATGCAGTAGATAAGTAAAAATGCACATATGTGCATAAACACACACACACGCATGCACACACACATGCTCAGACTATTCTTGATCTCTGAAATCATGTCACTTAATGATGTGACCAGTGTCAAGCTGCAGTGTCAAAACTTTTTAAGTTTTCTGGTGCGTCAGACATATTTGCTTCTCCACGAAACTGTCTCCACTACTTCATCCTTTCATTGTCATTGCTTTTGATTATTTTATTAATATAATTTCAACATTAGTATTACTACTTATGAACTGTTCTGGTTTTATAACACAGGAAGCATTCAGAATTTAATAAAGCATAATTGTAATTTAATCAATAAAGGTGTGTCATTTGGGAGCAGAAATGGAAAGTAAATTACCTTCACAAAATAAATGCCACCATGAAAAGACAAAAATATTCAAAATCACCTTAATAAAGGGCAGAATGAATCCCATTTTCCTCTGGTGGACTAGAAGACAGGAGTTTGGCAAGAGAAACAAGCAAGCCCTGTATAACTATGATTATGAATTATGTTTTTATTGTATTCCAATATTTTGTGTACATCTACTATCGCCACATGCCCCAAAGTATTTTCAATTAAGCAAAGAAATTATCACATATAACTTCACAAATAGTTGCATGTAGAAAATCTTTTCTCTTGATAAGTACAAATTCATGGAGTGCACATTCCGAAAGGCCCGCTCTGTGACGCTGCAAAGCGATCCGAAGCCACCTCGTCTAACACGGAGCAACTGCATCGGTAACCCCAAGAGGTATTCTGTGCCTTTTGTTAGTTGAAAAACAAGAAAATTCAGGAAATACCTTATGTCTTGGATCCACTATTCAAGAGAAACTGAAGCAAATTAAGTAACCCCAGCTTAATTTTGGAAGCTAGTCAACCCTCTGTTGAAACTTCTTAAATAATAGTGATAAGAAAGAGTTACAGACTCTCTCTGTTAGCTTTCCAAAGACATGTGGTTCTCCTGTTCCTATGAAAAAAAAAGCATTTATTTCTAGTAAATAAACTATTCCAAGGGAAAAATAAAAGCAATTACATAAAGCTAAGAATGAGACTTCTAAGGGGAGAACCAAAAGAGAGTGCTCTGCTAAAATCATGTTGCGAGGCAGTTCTCGTTTTTGTATTTCCATTTTCTTCCTGGAAAATGAGAAAATCATGGGCTAAGATATCTAAAGGATAGTGGTATTTGACCAAAAAAAAGCCTGATGTTTCTTTCTGTAAAGTTGGAGAGTGACAAACTCAAGATAAACTTTAAAATGAGAAGAACTCAGGAGCTTCAAGGAAAATACAAGACCCAGAGAAACTTCTCAGCTAAAACTCCCTGCCAAATTTTCTGCTTATTTCTACTGAGCAAGTAAATCTATTAGTGCAGTAAGAGGCTGGATGATATAGTTTCCTCCTTCAGTCTGCATAGTTTAGAATAAACAGGTAACTAAATCCTTCTTCCCACATATTAGAAAATGATTCTCATCTTTGGGCCTCAAACTTCAAGGAAATGACTCCACGTACAATCACCCAGCCCTGACTTCCTTTCCTTAGTGGCCTCCTGGAGAATACTCTTAGCCTGTATCTTACCTTGTAAAACTAATTCCACACTCTTCAAAAAGTTTAGCATCAGATTTATTACCCGGCCTAGCAATTTCAGTCTTAGATATGTAGCCTCCAAAATTGGAATAGGCTTTCACTCCTATACACAGATGTTCTGAAAAGCACTATCAACAGTTTCAAAAGATGGGATTGGTCGAATTGTCCATCAGCAAGCCAATGGTTGAGTAAAATGTAGCATAATATTATTTACTGATAAAAAGTAATGAAATATTGATGCACAACATGATCTGGTACTGAAAACATGCATCACACACTGTGTGATGTAATTTCAACGAAGCATACAAAATATGTGGAAACCTTGAGCAGTCCAGTGGCTGCCAGCAGCTGAGTAGCAGCAAGCATGGTGATGGAGTCCTTCATGGCTTTGGAGTGAAGGAAAATGTTGCATAACCATATTACTTCAGAGGTAGTATTCAGTAATGCACAGTATTCCAAAGGCATTTCAAGCCACTAGACTGTGTGCCTGAAAGTAATTATGGCATTTCCGGCACTTGTGGCTTGCTCAGTAGACTTTGAGGGTCGTGTGCTGGCCCCAGAGAATGGGGGCTCTGGGCAGTTGAAGCTCCTCACAGCAAGACCAAAGAGCACAGACCGTAAACAGGGTGAAGTTCTGCAGCACTGAGGTGTGATGTCTTAAAATGTCCCAGCTCTGGCCCTAGTGGTAAAAACATTGACATATTCACTTAGTTATTCATTTCAACAGTAGATCTTTTTTTAAGATCTGGATTTCAGAACATTCCTTCCGAGATCAGGACTTTGCACCTTTCACTCTTTGGCCATTAGATAAAAGAAATCTTACAGGGGAAATGGTGATTTGGCTTCCTTATAGGGTAACCATACATCCAGTTTCCTGGAAGACTTCCAGTTTACATCAATCGACCTAACACAATTATTAATAGCTTCCCTACCACTCTCAAAAGTATTCCAGTCTGGCCAATAAATCACAAGATCTCCCTGCTTTAGGATGACCACAGTTAAATTTGCCTATCTGACCCATCCAAGTGGAACTTGATTTGTGCCAGCTTTGATCTAATCCTCTGGCAAGCGAGGTGTGAGCTGTCTCTCTATGCACATTCCTTGCCAAGGCACACATGCATGTCTGGACACATGATGGCATTTTATGATCTTTGTTCTTATTTATTTTTCTTATCATATAGTAGAGCCAATCATTCTTGGAAATCCAAATGTCAGGAATAGACAGCATACTGGACAATGCCACAGCAGACTTTTCTACACAAAACACTTCTAAAACTATATAGACAAAAAAAAAGTCTCAAGTATCATCTGGGTCTTGTTGAACAGTGAAGCAAATCTGGGAAAAATCTCATTCACATCTATTTTCTGGTATTAAATGCTACCCATAATTACATAGTTACCACCTAAATTTATGAATATCCCTTTTGGTAAATAATCATCCTGTCTTTTTTAACATATGCAGTGGCAGAGACTTTCACACAAGCCCAGTCACAGAAGTAAGCATACAGGAAAGACTGAAGTGGTCATGCGAGTTTTCAAACTAAATTGCCAATGAATGCATCAAATTAATATATTTCTCTTACCTAGCACTCTCTGCTTTTTTCTTACACCTAGAAATTCCTTAATTCTAAAAATTTAGTAGCATCATTGCCAGTGTACATATTTGATCAGCAAAGTTGTAACATAGGCAAAAATTCAAAAGCCATGCTTTGATTGGCTCCTTCACACACAACTAAGGTTCAGATAAGTCATGATAAGACAAGGGAATGTATCATGTGATTGCCCACGGGCTGCAAGAACTCTGTGCATCAGACTCCCCAAACCAGATGGCCCTCATCAGTGCGCTGTGCTGCTTTTTGAAAGGTTGTTCCATGTCTAAACTTCAGCTCCTGATGGTTCACCATGGTGACATATTCAAACCAAAGCATCCTTTCATCCTCAGTGCCTGCACATTCTCTTCATACTTGTTTCCCTCCAGCTCCCATAGCTGAAGGGGAGAATTTGATGGGTCCCAACTGAGACAACCCCTAGCTAGAGAAGGAAACATCATCACAGTACAAAGTGGTTTTCAAAATCCCTATAAGCATCCCCCAACCCCCGTCATCAGACGTTTTACGTGAAGAAGTCTTTGTCAGAATGGGACATTTGACATACTCGGCAGGGGAAGGTTTTCTTTTGTATTTTCCTCACATTTGTTTTAGTGCAACTCCATGAAGAAATAGCTCTGTGAGGCTGTCTTGAATCCCATTCAACTACAGCCTACTCTAAAACCCATTCTCATGAATTCTTCCTTCAAACTGGATACCAGATGTTTCCAGCATTATTATTTAATGACAACTTGGTGCTACTCCCAAGGGACTGCATTCAATAGAGGGATTCCCCATAACAAAAAGAACTATAGTGGGATGCCAGCTAGACTATTGGAGAAATACCTAGGAGTAAGAATGTCTTCTTAGCATCTCCCTGCCCAAGATTATGTCACACTTGCCCTTGATGACCAGCTCTGGATTTCTTGCTTTCCCATGCTATTCAAATCAATACACAATCAAAACACATTTCATGTTTTCATCTCCATAACACTCTGTTGCAAGCAACAAAGGTCATGCAATAAACAAAGCCTGATGTTTGAAAGTATTTTTTGAAAATTATACACAGCAAAGTGCACTTGAAAGTCCTTTCGGCAGCAATAAAGGTCAGCCAGCAGGGGAGAGAGCACACTGGAGATCTTTGGCCTTTGCTGCACAGTCTGAAGGGCAGTTCCCACCACACTGTAAAAACTAAATGATGACCTAGCTTAGTGGAGAGTAAACTATTTCTTTAATGAAAGTTATTCTGCTGTCCTCAAGGGGCCTATATTCAGGCCATGGGCTCCTCAGTATCCCACTCTTGTTTCAGTTTCTGAGGTTTCCAAGTGAACAGCTCATATAGATACCTCTGGAAAATAGAAAGGACAGCCACTCTGGGCTTCTCTGGGCAGCAAAATAGCCCAGAGAGCGCAGTAAGCTAACGAGCACATCACATTGTTTCTCTTACACAAGGAATGCAAAGCGTAAATAAATTAAAGAGCAAAAGAAGAGATCAGTGAAGAAAAATAGGGAGTGAGAGCCTCTGCAAATGGGAAGGGGACTGAGAGACAGAAGCTGAGAGAAAAGGGAATGACGGAAATGGAGCTGTGTCCTGCGCATGCACCACTTACCCAAGATGAGTGCAGTCACCATGTATCACAAACACGTACTGATCAAAACTGGAAAACAGGAAGAATAACAACACCAAAAAAAAGGTGTATCTCTTTCTTATGCCTGGCATCTGAGCAGGCCTGTTGAACTCTCTCTCCTGTGGGTGGGTGGTGCCAGCAGCCATGGTGCAGGACAGTGACGTGGGACAAGCACAGGGTGGCTGCAGAGGCACAGCCCGAGTGAAAGGCACATCTCTCAGGGGAACCCTGTGACTTGGTCTCTTGGTTCCCTTCCTACACCATCAGTAAACACCATTCTGGAATATGGAGGTCTGAGGAAAACAGGAGGAGACATGAAAAATAGCGGACAAGGGAAGCCAATAAACAGCCTTCTAGCATAGCACATGAGGACTTCCCCCCTTCGTGGGACCCAATGCATGTCCTCTCAAGAACAGGTGACACCTTCACACACATAACTGTTTTATTAGCTCTTCAAAAATAGTGGCAGAAACCAGCTACTTCTCAATAGAAGATGACTCAAACCCAAGCCACACCAACAACCTCAGGTGGACAAAGGGCTGCGTTCTGGGAATGAGAGAATCGCTTAAAATGACTGGGGGCTGCAGATGTGGCTCAGTGGTACAGCTCTCACCCTGGGTTCAATCCCAAGCACAACTTTAATAATAATAATATTAATAACAATAATAATGACTGGGCCTAGGTTTTTCATAAAGAGGTCACCAGGTACACAGCAAGAAGAATATATACTCTCACCCAAAGGGTAGCGTACACACACAGACAAAAACTACACAGTCCACACAACGATGTGTCTTCATTCGACTTGTACAGTTTAAAATCTTCTAAAATGTATAAAATACAACAGCACCAAGGATGAGCCCCAGACGTATTTATTTCCTAATTGTGTCACTTCAGGCGCATTGTCCTCTCAACGTAGCTTGCTCATCTATAAAATTGGCATAATGAAGAGACCTGTTTTCTGAGCATGGTAAGAATTAAAGTAGATTGTCTCTGGAACACGGTATGAGGCCTATCAAAGTGCATGTACTCGGGGGAGGTTTGTTGCCATTATTCTTGTCATTAGTTCTATTGATTTCTCTGTTTCATCAAAACCCTTGCAAACCACATGTCCCAAGTAAAAATACAAGCCAACCCTGTTTTACGTGGAACCTTTTGCACTGATTCCTGCTAGCACTTTTGTGCGACCACATCTTCACCTGGCTGGGACCATCTCTGGCTCCTGAGACACTGGTGTCCACCTCTACTCTGGCTCCCACCTCTCAGGCAGGAACTGCGCAAGTGATGATCTGCATCTCCTGCACCAGCCCCACCAACTCAGCCAATGGTCCCGAACACCTCAAGCCATCATCCAAAATCACATCAGTTGCATTAGTACATCGCATACACTGCAGCGTAAAGTCATCAGAATTTTTCCTTTATTTTATTCAGTCTTCATTCATCCCATACTTGGCTTTGGCCAAAAACTGCTGCTCATCTTAGCAGTATCTCTGCCCCTTCTCCAAAGTCTAGCCAAAATCCTAGGACGCTTCTTTTTACAAGGTGTGATTGAAATATATGGCGACTCAGAGTTTTTTTAAATGTATTAAAGTGAAAGACACACTGCTGCTGTTCTTGCCACTTCTGAAGCAGTTCTAAAGTTCTTCTTTTTTTACAAGATATGATCAAAAACACGGTGAACCCTTGTATCAAAGCCACACAACAAAAAGTAGGCTCATAAGCACCTTATGGTGTCCTTGTCCACCTCATTCAATAGACCTGGCACAGTGTGACTTCTGCCTCTTCCCATGAGCCAAAATGACCATGATAGGTAAACATTTTGATGGAGTAAAGGCACTGAGGTGGCCAAGACAGCACAATTAAGGACACTCAGGAAAGAAGACTTCTGGAACTGCCTAGAAAGTTAGAGAAAGTGAAGCCCGTGGAGGAGGAGGATGGTGATGTGTCATGCATTATGAGGAAGGCTTTCAAATTTAAATATCCACTTCCCTGTCACACTTCACATCCTCCCTAAATTCAACCCATTTACAAGCTCTGTTACCTCAGTCATAAAATGCACTCTGAATCCTTCCATCACCCCCCACTATTAACACCACTGTCCTCTGGAGAATTAGCATCAGGGTGACCTGTGAACTCAGCCCTCATCCCAGATGACTTGAGTCAGGTGCCTACTGGCAGGGAGGAGGGGCTGGGAGATCCTTGTGTGCTCCCACAGCACCTCAGGGCAGTATGCTCAGCATCCCAAGCCTAGAACCACTGCCTTGTCAAAACCACTGTACTAAGACTCAAAGACCAGCGTTCAATCCCCAGCATGCTATGCCAACAGTCAAGACCAGGCATGGTTGTGCACACCTACAATCCCAGAGCTTGGGAGGCTGAGAATAGGAGGATCACTATGAGTTTAATCTGTGTAAAGAGACCCTGTAGTTGCTCTACTAAATACGTAAAAACAAAAAACACCATGCTTGCTCTGCCTGGGAATCAGCTAGCAGCCTTCTGACTCTTCTCCCCCACAGTCCATTTTCACACCACAACAGGAATCTTAATTGCTTATTTAAAATCCTCCAGGGTCTTTCTGGCCATTAAACTAAAATCCATTATTATCCGTTTTCTAGCTTACAAATCTGTACCCTGTTTGGTTACTTTCTAATTTTCTATTTGTATGTGTCTCTCTCTCATCTTCAGGTTCTGGTAACATGGACCTGGTCTTTGCATCACTCAACCATTATTGTGCTGGCCTCGACCACAGGACCCTGTGCTTTTATGGAGAAATCACTCTTACCTCTCCAGTCTCAACATCAACGTTTCCTCCTCCAATTGTTCTTCTCATATGTTTTTTTTAGTAGACAGCTTTTAGGCTCCCACATTAGTCACTATCAGATAGCTAACCTTTATTCTCTACTCATCACTTGCTACAATAACATAGTTTCCTTCTGGCAAGTTTTAGGGTTTATTATCTTTCTTCTACCAGAATAGTCTGAACATAAAGACCCTCCTTCAATGTGTTTATCCAGAAACTAGGACAACTGATGGCATATAGCAAATGTTTAATAAATATTTATTGAAAGTAAATTATAAGATGGAAGCAAAAGAAAACATTCAACAGTGTCAGGATGGTTGGAAATGCTTCCTTGAAGAGTGTGTCATGTTTCACTGGAAAGCACAGAACAATGAATCCACACTAAACTTGGGGTCAGATCCAGCAGCATTCAGATCCCAGCTCTACCTCTGTCTCAGTAACTTTTTATTCATTGCTGGGAAAAAATACCCACACCCAAAATTAAGAAAGGAAAGGTTTATCTGGCTCACAGTTAGTGGAGGTTTCAGTCCATACTTCGCTGGCTCCAAGGCAGACAATAGCAGCTCATGGTGGCAGAAAACAGTGAAGAGCTGAGGAGGGGCAGCAGCTGTGGGGTCCATCAAGCCTCCCTCTCTCAATTCCTTCCACTCCTCCAAGGAAGTGGCTGCAGCAGCTGCAAAGATCTGAGCTCCTCTGAAGTGGCGCATCTGTGTTGATCAAGCTCTTCCATGGAAGTGGCATGCAAGCCTTACTCAGTCCCTTTACATACCCTTTAAGTGCTGAGTCACTGGTGGGGCCCTGCCCAGCCATAGGGGCGGGGCCTCCACACCCTAAGGCCTGGAGTCACCGTGCCCATCCAGCTAAGATTTGGACCCTTCAAGTTGACACAGTGTATCAGCTACTTCCACCTCAAAGCACAGAAGTATTTCTATCTCTGACTTTAAGCTTTGTCACATCTAAAGCACATTTTTATTTTCTGTCGTTAACTGATTCAGTGATTTGATGTTGGAATTGGCTAATGGATGTAAAAGGGAGATATGCTCCATAAATTATAACTAGAAACTTTATATAAGGCTAGAGGTTCTTTGAAAATATTTATTGCTTATGAGAATACAAATATAAATAAAAAAGAAAATTCAATTGTAATTTTATTGCCTCAAAAATTATGCTTGCGAGTCTGGGGATGGTGGTGCACATCTGTAATCCCAGTGTCAGGAGGGCAAAGAGCAGAAGGCTCACTGTGAGTCTGTGCCACCTACAGTTAAAAATAAAGCACTGGGCATGGTGGCGCATGCCTGTAATCCCAGCACTTGGGAGGCTGAGGCAGGAGGATCAATGTGAGTTTGAGACCTGCCTGGGTTATAAAAGTGAGCTCAAAGTCAGCCTGAACTGCAAAGTGAGACCCTGCCTGAAAAAGATAATAATAATAATTAATAAAATTATGCTTGTGATTTTCCTTTCATGTGCATAAAATATTTTCATATGATAAAAATTCTAAAGTAGGTTCAATTTTATAATCACTTACTTTTTTAAAAACCTAGTTTAAAGATTTCTTCTTTTCTATCTCCCTTCATAACTTTCCTCAAGCAGAGACAAAAAATCGATTTGCTGGTGTCCGTGCACTTGAGGCTCAAGCCTTACTATTGTCTTGAACTCCAGTCTCCATATTAGAAACTTCATCTGGTGTGTAAACATTGTGTATATCATGCCTTTAAAATGCACCAATCGGGGCCTGGGAAATAGCTCAGTAGAATAAGTGTTTGCCTGGCAAGCACAAGAGCCTGAATTCAATCCCTGGTCCTGCAAAATAAATAAATTAATTAATTAATTAATTAAACGCATCAATCCCCCTCTATCTGTAGGGAAAAAAATCTATTTGATTGTTTCCCATCCTTTTGTCACAAGAATAACTACTCCAGGTCTTGACTTGAATAGTGGTCAGTTCAAGGGCACACATATCTGTGTCTGGTCCTGAACCTACAAATTTACTCCTAAGTCTTTGTTCTCTTTGTAACAATGCTAATAATAAGGAAAGGAGAGAAGCTTAGAGACACGTGGAAGCTGGAAGATACAGAACTGTAGTGATTGTTACTGTTCAAAAGACACTTGGAGTAGCTTACGTTATTGGAGAGCTTATGATCATTCTAATGCTCTGATGAGATGACACAGATGCACTACTCAGAAAAGCCCTGTTAGGTAGGTTCCAAGACTTCAGTTGAGAAAAGGGACAATCTCCAAGCTCCTGATCTATCCAAGCAATACTAATTGAGACTCTAGTGTATGATATGTAACATGCTAAGTACCAGGAATAGAAGGCGGATCAAAAATAAATAAATATTAGGCAGAGCTGTGCCAACCCCACCCCAGGGGCACGCTGAGATGTGATTGCGACTGGGCATGGTGGTGCACATCAGTAATCCCAGAGCTTGGGAGGCTGAAAACAGGAGAATCACTATGAGTCCAATCTACATAGTGAGACCCTGTAGACCCTCTACTAAATACAGAGGAAAAAATAAATTAAGGAAGAAATATAAAGAAATACAGAAAACCACAGCTGAAGAATGATTCCTATCCCCATGAAGTTTATACTGTAGCGTAAATAATAATGGCTCAAGTGAGTACACATATACACACAAATGTACAAATGAAGTTATCATTAGAAATGTGTGTAGTGGTGTAAGAGCAAGAAATAGGTAGCTCACGCTTGAATTTGGAGATCAAGGAAAGTCTCTCTGAGAAAGGAATATTTGAACTGAGCTTTAAAAATAGGCTTCTACTGGATGAGAGTGTGTGAGCTGGAAATTAAACATCCCAGGGAGAAGAGAATCTAGATGGACCTGAGTCATGGGAACAAGATCTGTGGCAAAACTAATAGAAAAATCAATATGATGGTGAGAAAAGTTGCTCAGAAAACAAGCTGGAACACTAATACACTGACTATTTTCCTTTCCCCTGGTACTATATTGATTCTGCTATGGTCTGTCCTACATCTTGCCGCAATCATTTCCTTCAAATCCATCATCTACACTGAATTCGTTTCTTCCTTCAACAAAGCACTTAGAGACTCCACTTATGGTTAGTTGTGGGCCATATTAATTTGGGATAGGGTTTATCATATCCATAAGATTTTTTTTTATACTTTACTTATTTATGGTATGGCTGGCTTAGCTTGCCCTAGGGATGAGGCTAGCACAGTGTGTGGTGCCAGGGATTGAACCATGGTCCCAGCAGTTGCCTAAGCTTGCCTAAGGCGGCAGTTTAGACCACTGAGCTACCTCGCCAGCCCTCATATCCACAAGATTATATGATTAAAAGCCAGATGCCATCTATACTGATCACAATCTATAGAAAACACTGTGTAGTCATGAACCGATAGTGGTAGAGATGTTTTAAGTAAGTTTAAAACACCAGGAAGATTTTAAAATATAAAGTAGGTTTGCATTTCATGAACAGCTAGCAATATGGAGCATTTCTTCATGTATTTATAGGCTTGCTGAATTTCTTTCTCTGAGAAGTGTGTTCATTTTAGATCCCATTTCTGGATTGGGTCTT
>PVKN010020811.1:0-15785 GCA_004027915.1 Capromys pilorides
AAAGAGGGAGTAGTTGTATATATAATCCAACATTCCATAATTGTAGTGGGAGACCAGTGAAACTGGCAATGTTGGAGGCTGTTGGTATAAGCCTCTTACAGCTCATCATACTGATCTTGCTCTGCGTTCTATGCCTCATAATTAAGCTTTTCTGCTGAGTGATCAAGGGCAAGTTAAGGCCAGACCTGTATAATAGATCATTCATCTTTTGTATCTTGCAGGGTCAGATCCCCTCAGGATTTACTTTGGAACCATGTACAGTGCTTTGTAGAGCTGTTGCCAGTGTCAGCCATTGGGACAAGTCACGGCCATTGCTTGACCAGTTTGCTCTCTGGAAATCGCAATTTTTTTAAAACCTCCTTTAAAAAAACTAAATTATACCTCCACCTTAGGAAGTTAAGTACTGTGTTTTCCTTAAAAACCAGTCAGTGGTGGCATAATTCTGAGGGTAACAATAGACTATAATTAGGAAGAAAATGTAGCTGCTCTAAGGTGAGAAACCATTAGAGTGATTAAGATAAGGATCTTAGATTATAAACCTTCCCTCTCTGATTCTTGGTTTACTGCTCTAAGATGAAGGCCTTGAGTTAGTGTAGGTACAGTCTAAAATCTTTCAGCGCAGACATTCTGAAATCTTAAAGCCCCAACTTGTTGCTAAATTAATGTCTTAAAGGAAAAGAAAGGGCTGACAAGATAGCTCTGCAGATTAAGTGCCTGCTTAGGCAATTGTAGATACTGGGGTTCAGTCCCGGGTATCACATGCTGCACTGGCCCTGCTCCTAGGCATGCTGAGCCCAGCCACCAAGACCAGGAGTGGTGGCGCACACCTGTAATCCCAGCGCTGGGGAGGCTGAAAATAGGAGGATCACTTCGAGTCTGAGCTGCACAGTGAGACCCTGTACCAGATACATTAAATGAAAAAAAAAAAGGGAAAAGAAAATTAACAACAGTTACCAGAGGATATTTCCTAAAGAGACATAATTAATTAATTAAACCAGATATTTTAAAATTGAGAAACTAAAAAATAAAATGTTATGTGGTTATTTTACCCTAATAATTCAGCAGATTTAGACATAAAGAATGTAATGAGGAAGATGAAGCCAAATAGTACAGTTGAAAATAGCTGGAAGAAAAGAAATCTAGAATAGAGAAAGCATGGATGAGAGCTAGATTAGCTTCAGTGAAGACTGTGGGCACCATTAGTTGTAGGACTAGTAAGAGTGGAAGGCATTTATCCATACTCTTCAGAATTAGACCCTTTGGAGCAGTTTTTGTGTGTATTAAAGCTGTGAATTACAAAATATACTTTTGAAAGAATTATGTCATTAGAAGTCTTTAAATTTTGTTTTCCTAAAGGTGGTCATTATGTGTCCCTGTGTGCCCCTATGTCCCCCACCTTTTGTGCCTTGTTAGCTCTTGACACCCTTGCATTAAATTGCATTGCAAAGAGAAAAAGGAAAGAGTGGAGGAATAAAAGCAGCTGTCAGGTGCCACCATCGGACCTTTGCAGCTGTTGGCAGTGCTTTTATTGGCACATCTTTAAATGAGAACATGACGGGTCCCTGTTTCATGTTTAAAGACAAGTTGCTGGACATACTCCCCAGGTTGCTGTTGGTTCCTCTGAGCCAAGATTTACTTTCAGCAGCCTGCTTTATACACAAACAAAAACTGTCTGAAAAGAAGCCCTGGTTTTGGAAACAGAAGCGAGGGTTCAGTTTTTTATTTTGTTTTTGTGATTGTGACCATAAAAATAGGTGAGAGCTGAAAGAGTTTCCATGGGTGACTATCCAAGCATTGAAGTCAGAAAAGTAGGGTCGAGCACAGACTGTGTTGCTCTTTTGAAAACTCTAAAAGACTTTGGATTCTTGTTTCAGAGAGATGGTTAACAGTAGAGAGTTTTGAGCAGAAGTGCGACCTGATAGGATTTATAATATAAATGACGCTCTATTCTGGTGGAGAATAAATTCTTGAAGGTGAAGTGGATGCAGAGAGATGAGCTAAGAGGCAGTTAGGAGATTGTGGCATGCGCCAGGCCCTCGCCATCAGGAGGTGGTAAAGAACTGGGAGGTGTGGATGTCAGCCTGTCCGACTTCATTATCACTTGGTGACTGGATGGGGAGTATGAGAGCTGCTAGTACCAAAACCCTCATCTTACAGATTAAGATACTGAGGCCCAGAGAGGGAATTTGTCCCAGGAACACAAGTGTCCTTTGCACAGTGGTGTTAGACTTGAAGCACACAACTCTTTGTAGTCCTGTTTCTCTCCCAAAATCCAAAAATACTCCAACTATTTGTCAGCAGTTACTATTAAAAGAAATATTAATATATGGACCTCATGATAAAATGTGTATTGAAGAGAAATAGAGGGAGTTATATGTGTGGGATAGGCTTTTCCTGGGACAGGTTGGAAAATCTAAGTTGGAAAAGGAAACAGTTGCTAAAAAGGATAGGTAAGCATAAGAGTAGAAAAGTGAGAGATAAGGATGACTGTTTCTGTGCCGTATATAGGTCAGCACTGCTTTTTAATTTTTTAGGTTCTCACTGTACATATATGCCTTGTATCTACATACAACATAACCAAGACTTTGGAGCAGAATGATAGGGCTTTAGGGCAGGGGCCCATCTAGTAGGCATGTCTGCTTCTCTGTTGTTTTTTTTTTTTTTTAACCCGAGACAGGGTTTCACTACGCATTTCAGGCTGGCCTTGAGCTCATTCTGTAGTCCAGACCGGCCTCAAACTCAGTAGTCCAGTTACTTGCCTCAGCCTCCAGTGCTGGGATTACAGGTGTGCACCACCATACCCTGCCTTATGTCTTGATACCCTAGAGCCTAGAATGTGTGAAAGGAGAGAAATTCAGAGAGGGTGGGATTAGGGTACCAAACATTAGACACTACTTCCCAGCTTTAGACCATCCTATGTGACAGGACGTGAGTGTCTATTTGGCCTTCAGCTCCCTCTATCCTCCAAAATTAGGTGCCCTATTTGGACAGCCCCTGCTAGCAGCTGTTTGAGAGCAGAAATAAGGAAGTTAGAGTAGTTATTTTAGGGACAGGAATGGAAAGCTGTTCTCCTGAGAGTGGAAGGCAGAGACTTTTGCACATGGCTACCCATAGGAGAAGTCTTTAGTTAGCTTCTAAGACAGGGTGAGACCTGTATTTTCAAACACTCTTTTTACTGTGAGATCTCTTCTATACTAGTGATTCAGTTTCTGTTAATGACATACATTTACCAGAAATTTATTCCTCCACAAATAAAGCTGTTCTGCATGTTCATATGCAGGTTTGTGACATATATCATCATTTTTCTTGGGCAGTTACCTAGGAGTGGGGTTGTTGGATTGTATGGTAAGTATAAGAAACTTTCTCAGAGTTCTGTTTTACACACCCACTAGAATTGTGACCAAGTTTAGTTACTGTGATTTTCACCAGCATGTTCATTTTGTCAGCCTTTTTTTAAAAAAAATAGTTATTCTAATATATATGTAGTGATATTTTACTGTGGATCTCATTTGCATCACCCAATAGCTAGTGCTGATGAACATTTTTCATGTATTTTGACACCTGCATCTCTGTTCTATTGAAGTCCATATTCTGGTCTTTTGTATACTTCTAGTTGAAACTTTTGTTTTATTACTGAGTTTTGAGTGTTTGTGATGGTTACCAGCCCTTTGCTAAATGTTATAGAAATATTTTCTTAGTCTGTAACTTTTTTTTTCATTTTCTTGATAATCTTTAGAAGAACAGAAACTTCATTTTTCCAGCATTAAGGACTGACCCCATGGTGCTCTGCTACTGAGCTACACTCCTAGCCCTTTTTAGTTTTCATTTTGAGACAGCCTTGTTAAGTTCCCAGGCTTGCCCTGAACTTCTTTTTTTTTTTTATATGTAATTTTATCTATCTATCTATCTATCTATCTATCTATCTATCTATCTATCTATTTATCTGTCTGTCTGTCTGTCTGTCTGTCTGTTTGTTTATTTATTTACATACTGGGGATTTGCCCTGAACTTCTGATCCTCCTGCCTCAGGTATATCCCTATGCCTTGCTAGAAATTTTAATATGATCTATTTGTCAAGTTTTTCTTCTACAGTTCTAAAAAAAAATCAGTCTCATTCAAAGTCACAGAGATTTACTCCTGTGTATATGTGTGTTTTTAAAGAAGATTTAGGGTATTAGATTTTTAGGGGCTGGGGAGATAGCTCTGTGGCACAAGTACCTACCTGGCAAGTGTAAGGTTGTGAGTCCAAACCCCGGCCCTGCCAAAAAAAAAAAAAAAAAGATATTAGATTTTTAATTCCAACCTAAACGATGTTAATTTTCATATGTGATATAAGGTTCAATTTTTTTTTTTCATCTAGATAACTTGTTACAGCAGCATATTTGTTAAATTGTCTTGGTTTAGTTTCCTTAGCACCTTGGGTGAAAAATCAGTTGATATACATGAATTACATGTTCTAGGTAATCTTTACCTGGATTATGTATTCTATTCCATTAGTCTTCATGGTTTTCCTTTTGACAGTAGCCCACTGTTTTGATTACTGTAGTTTTATAATGTCTTTGGTTTTTTCTTTTTTCTTTTTTTTTTGCAGCCAGCTCAGCTAGCCCTGGGAGCAGGGAAGGTGCAGCATGTAGTGCTGGGGATTGAACCGTGGTCCCTGCACATTTGCCTAAGCTTACCTAAACAGATGCTTTAGACCACTAAGTTGTCTTGCTGGCCCCGTGTAGTTTTATAATATCATCTTAAAATTAGCTTTCCCGCTCTGCCTAGGACCTCTAGTGTAAGAAGAAACAAGAGGTGAGCATGGGTATTTTTGCCTTATTTCAGTCTCCAGAATGGAGAAAGTATTCACAATTTTATCTCCAATATTGTGGGTTTTCACAGATGATCTTTATCAAGTTAAGGTGTTTTTTTTTTCTCTTTTTTCTTTTTTTTTTTTTTTTTTTTTTTTTTTTTTTTTTGTATTTTAGTGAAGGGTCTAACAGGGTGTTCAGGGTCTCAGTACTAGATCGGACTCTTAATGATCCACCTGTTTACAGCCTCCCAAGACCTGGGATTGCAGGCACATTCCACCACGCCCAGTCTCAGTTGCTGTCTCAGCGCGCCCCAGGGGAAGGGGCCAGTATGGCAGGCCTGGGGATTGAACCCCTGGCCCCTGCACCTGCTTGCAAGCACTTTAATCTGCTGAACTCTTTGGACAGCCCTGGGAATTTTTCATTGTAAATGGATTTTGAATTTTGTTAAATGTCTTTTTGAGGAGTTCATATGATTTAGTCTGTTGAAGTAGTGTAGTGAATTGCATTAGCTGACTTAAGAATGTTGAACCAATATGACATCCATAAAATAGACTGTTACCCTTCTTACTTACTGTTGGATTTGACTGACTAGTGCTTTGTTAGGAAAGTTTATATACATGGTAACTGGTCTATACTTTTGACGTAATATTTTTGCCTAGATTTGGTATCAGCATATGTCTGACCTCATAGAATGTGTTCAAAAGTATGCCTTAACTTTGTTTTCTGAAAGAGTTTGTGTAAGTGGTATTAGTTCTTCCATAAATGCATAGTGGAATTTTCCAGTAAAGCAAACTGGGCTTTCAGTTTTCCTATGTGAAGATTTTTAAACTATAAATTCAATTTTTCTAGTATGTACAGGGATATTTGGGTTATTTCTCCTTAGGTGAGTGTTGGAATTTGTCTTTGAGAATTTATCCATTTCATTCATCAAACTTGGGGGCATACCTTATTCATAATACTCTGTTTTGAATGACCAAGGTGTAGATTGTGACTCGTTTTTATATCCTATTAATGGTAATTTATACTTGCTCTCTTTTTTTTTTTAATCTTTCTATGTGTTCAATTTTATTGATGCTTTCAAATAGTTTTAGTTTTATGATCATTTTTCTGCTCTTTTAAAATTTTATTATTTAATTTTAATATTGATATTTTTATCATCTTTCTATGTGTTTTTTGTTCTTTTTTTCATACTTGTTCATTTTTTCTCTTAAACAGATTAGATTGCTGACTTGCCACTTTCTTAATAGCACAAAAATATGTAATGATGTAAAATTGCTCTCTAAAAATAATACATTAATCTTGCTCATCAGATTGTTATATATTGCATCTTTGTGTATTTAAAAAAAATTCCAGATTTTCTGGGGAACCTCCCCCCTCCCCCCATTTGGTACAGGGTCTCACTACACAGCTCGGATTCATAGTGATCCTCCTATTTTCAGCCTCTCCACAGCACCAGGATTACTGGTGTGCACAACCACACCCGGGGGCAGAGCTGACATAGCATGTGGTGCCGAGAATCAAATCCTAGTTCCTGTGCTGATCTAAGCAGGCGCTTAGACCACTGAGATATCTCACTGGCCCTGATCTTTCCTCTTTGATCTTTGCTTATTCAGTATTGTGTGGTTAAATTTTCAATAACTTGGGATTCGTTCATATACCTTTCTGTTACTGGCACTTAGTTTTGCTCCTATTACAGAATGTTCTTTGTAGGATTTCAGTTATTTTAAATAGGTTGAATACTGTTTTAAGTCCTCAGAATATTTCTAGGTTTTTGGTTGTTTATTTGTTCGTTTGCTGTACCAGAGATTGAACTCAGAACCCTGCACTTGCCAGGGAGACATTTATGCTGCTGAGGTACATCCCCACCCGTTTGTTTTTTGTTTGCTTCTGAGCATTCTGTTTGTTCCTGAAAAGAGTATTTGTCCTGCTATTGTCAGTCTAGTGTTCAGTTGATACTAATTTGGCTAGTTTGTTTTGAAAGAGTGGTGTAACTTATATACCCTGCTGAATTTTTGTCAGTTGATTCTGACAGTTACTAAGAAAGAAGTTTTGGCATTCCAACCCACTAGTGTGAATCTCTTCTTTCAACTCTCAGGTTTGTCTTTTGAAGCTGTGTTGTTTCATGTATCTACATTTGGGATTGTTAGGTCTTCTTGATGAGTTAACTTCTTAGTTATTATGTAATGTCCCCTTATATGCCTGGGAGCATTTCTTGTTATGCTGTTAATGTCATTTAACATATATTTTAAATTCATTTTTACATTTCAATCAACTATTTTAATGTAATTATTGGTGTATGAATTTTAAAAATTTGCCTTTTTTCTAGATGTTTTCTATTTTCTCTGTTCATTGTTTTCCATTTCTTTCTCTCTAGTCTTTTTGTCTTCTGCCTGCTTTCTCAATATTGTTTTATTTTATTTTATCTTCATTACAGACTGATTAATCATGTGTACATAAATACATGTGTTTATAAATTTTAGGAGTTGCCATAGGAGTTACAATATATGCATCCTTGTCAGCTTATGTGTCACATAATACTGTATTTCTTCATAGACATTGAAACTTCCACTGATAATCTTTCAGTTCTTCTTCCTCATGACTTGTGTCATTGCTGATCATTTTACTTTTCCATGTTATACATCCTTTGAGGGAACTTTACTGGTGGTAGATATGTATATACCTTAACTGTGATGGTCAGTGCATGGGCGTGTGTATTTTTCAAAACTAAAACACATAAAATGAGTTAATTTTAAGTAGACGTCCAATATAATGTATATACTGAAGACCAACAGGTCTATAACTAGCCTAAGCTCATAGTAAACATATCTGTGACTGTGCTGTGAGCATTCACAACCCCCAGAGTGACCTAGCTTCTCAGGAACTTGGAAGAAGCAGTTAATCAGTTTCTGTGGCTTCTACCTCTTCATTATCTCTGAACTTGATTTTTTGCTTATTCCTGTTTTCAGGACTTTTACATTTCCAGGTAGTCTTAACCAATTGTAAGAGTCCTTCCAGTTTATCTTCCCCTTTGCTAAATAGGTATCATTCTGATGCCAGAGCCAGCCATCTTAATTCCCCTGTTTAAAATTCATGCATGAACACACATTACTGTTGGAAAAATACACATACTAGCATAATGCAGTTATCTCAAAGTCTGTCCTTCCCTCCTCTCCAGCTCTGCTCAGCCCTCATCCTGGAGTCTTGTTCAGTACCATCTAGCACATAACTGTGTGGAAATCTCAGAACACTCTATGTCCTTCTCTCCCACCTTTGTGCCTCTGCCCATCCTGTCCTTCCAGCCACATAATCCATTCTTTTCCTCCTTGTCCAATTGATTTCATCTTTCCCAGCAGCACTACATTCAGGCTGCCTCTCCTTTAGTAACATTCCTTAAAATCTTCTCACCATAAGGCTCCTTAGGGCCTTTCAGACTTTCCCTTGCATTCTCATTGGTATCCTGTGCTTTCCTAGCATGGTAGTTCCAGTTATTGTTATCACAGAAAGTAATCATTGCTAGCTTATTGCTTACTCTTGACAAGTTTCAGCTCTGAAAATCTGTGTGAATTCACAGACTAATGAGCCATACATAATAGAGTAACCTTTCACTGTGCTGTTATAGGCAAAGATGCTGGAAGCAGATCTGGTTTCAAAGATGCTGCGGGCTGTTCTACAGTCTCACAAGAATGGGATAGCATTGCCCCGCCTCCAAGGAGAGTACCGATCCTTGACTGGAGACTGGATCCCTTTTAAACAGCTTGGTTACTCTACTCTGGAAGACTATCTGAGAAGTGTGCCAGCAGTTGTCCGAATAGATACTAGTAGATCTGGAGAGGTAAGAAGGCAATTGTGCATGTCCCAAGAATCAAAGCCATTGGTAATCACCGGTCTGACACTTCCAGTCTCATGCCCTTGACAGAGATCAAAGTGATAAGTATTCACTAGGTGGTCTGAAGCACAGCCCAAGTTTTACCTCTCAAATTTTTTATTGTGAATAAAATTTTAACTACTCTCTATAAAAATTTTTACATTAAAGTTTACTTAAACTCAATACATAAACAAAATAGCAGTACTGGGGACTTTAAGTGCACATCGCTGATAGCCTTGCAAACCTGCTATAACTGTTTCTGCCAACATCACTTCATTAGTGGCCTTATCACAAGATCTAATAGGCAATTTTAAAAATTTCATCATTTGGCTGCTTTGATGGTGTCTTGGTTACTTTTCTCTCTTTGCTGGGACAAAATAACTGCCACCCAAAATTAAGGAAGGCAAGGTTTATTGAGTTCACAGTTTGTGATTTCAGTCCATAGTTGGTTTCTCCAAGGCAAGGTGGCACAGGGCAGAGGACAGCAGCTCATGGCTGCAAAAGATAACGTTGAAAACAACTAGAGCTGCAGAGAGCAAGTCTCTTTCCCTCCCTTACATTGTATGCCTGCTAGGCCCCAAGGCAGTATAGCACATTATCCTAGCACTGGATCTTGAATTAATCACAAACTCTACAAGCCCACCCCATGATGGCATGAGGCCCTGGGGGGGACACCCAGACACAAACCATAATTCAGGGTAATTCCTGCTACCTGGGCCTAGCTCATTCCCCAGTTGGTCCCTCATCACTTTGCTATTGCAGGGTCTCCCTACAGCTCTGCCTCAGTCCCTTACTTCTCTAGCCTCTTTTCTATCACAGAAATATTATCATGTTAATTTACCACTTTAAATTCTTCAGCTTTCCCAGGAGAAAATACTTTATGTTTAATATGGGCCACTTGGTGGCAGCAGGTAAATCTTTGCACTTTCGCTATCCCAGTAGTTTCATTTCTTGGTGCCTACCCATTGTATAGTATGATGGATGTAGACAACCTACCCAAAAGGCAAATAGAAAAGGCCGGTCTTCCCTTCACAAAGCATTGTAGTTTCTTGGATACATTTCTACTCATGTAAATACATGAAATGGGTCAGATATGTTTCTCACCAGAATTTATCATGTTGGTTCCTCTGGGGGTGGGTAAGAAGGAAGATGGAGTCAGTATTGAGAGATCCGTAAAAGAAAAGTTCATTTCATCTACTAATTTTTATAACAAAATATAAATCAATTAAATATTATATCAATAGTAAAACATACTTTAATATCCCTTATCGTACCAGGCAGATGTAAGCCCATCTTTCTATTTGTGTCTTATAGTACATCCAATACATACTCAGCACAGTGTTTCTTTTTTATTTTAAAGAAAAACAGTGATACAGAATTTCAAAACAAGATAGGAAATTAATGATTGTTAACGTATTGCATATTATTATCTTGAGAATAGTTGCTCAGTTTATAAGGTATCGGTAAGCACAAAGCATTCTTTTCAGTGAGCGAATAGAAGTTAACAGCATAATTATAGTAGCTTTCTTGTGTGGGTGTGTATCTATATTTGTGTATATGTATATGTTTATTTTTCTTTTCGTTTCACCTTTTCCCCCTTCCAGTTTTTCTTTCCTTTTGAGCAGTTGCTTTCCTTTTCACAGTGTCTGTTACATATTTTGGATCTTATTTACTCCATAAGTTTCTTACATTTACTCTAGACAGGGAATGGAACACAGTGAGTCTGATGATACATGTGAGTCTGATTTATTTCACTTATGAATGTGGTCTCTAGCAGCATCCAATTACCTACTAAGGCCTCAAGTTTATCCTCTTTGTAGCTGAATAGTACTCCATCTTTTTTGTCCATTCCTCAGTTGATGGGCATTTGGGTTGTTTCCAAGATCTAGGTTTTAGAAATTGTGCTGCTATAAACATGGGCATATATATATATCACTGTGGCACAGTATTTTTTATTCTTCTGGGAAAATAGCCAGGAGGCAAATAGCTGGGTCCAATGGCACCTCTAATCATAGGTTTTAGAGGACTTTCCACACTGATTTCCATAGTGGTTGTACCAGTCTGCACTCCCACCAACAGTGCAGAAAGGCTCCTTTTTCCCCCAGCCCCTTCAGCATTTGTGATGGTTGATTTCTTGATGACAGCCATTCTTTCTAGGGCTAAGATGGACTCCTGGTATTGTTTTAATTTGAATTTTTTGAATGACCAACGATGCTGAACATTTTTCATGTATTTATTTGCCATTTGTATTTCTTTATCTATATTCATCTCAGATGCCCAGTTTTGGTTCGCGTCTTACAATTTTGGAGGAATCTGATCGTTTTCTATTATATGTTCTTGACAGAAGTCCTTTGCCTGAAGAACAGTTTGCTAAAACCTTTTCCCAATCTGTGGGTTTTCTTTTCAGTCTCATGGTGATTTGTTTTTATGTCAGCATAATGTTTTTATTTGCTTTCTTTCTGCTTTATTCTTCCTTCCTATGTTTCTTGAAGATGGACTGCTTTTTTTTCTATCGTAGTTCACACTTAGTATATGCTAAATGCAGAAATTGAGCAACTAGTTATTAAACTCATAATACTTCATGTGGTTAATTACTTAACTCCTTCTTCCCTTATTTTGGACATGTTAAATTTTTCCAGGTTTTGAGAATTAAAATACCATTCTCTGTTGAACATATTTTTCTTTTGAATTATATTCTCATACAAAGAGATACTGGGTGAGAGACTCTGTAAGAAGATATTTGGGCTGCAGTATAAATCCTCATCATTTTCCAGTTCTTGATTTCAACTTAAGGTCAAAGACTTGAAAACTAAGTAGATCTTTCAAGATCTAGTCCTAAAGGTCTTGATGTGTCAAATATTTTTCCTACTATCTACATATCCTACTGAGCTGCTCTGGTTTAAGCAGGTGTAGAGAGTGTAGGGACTGTATCTGTCCTGTTTTTGCCTTAACACCCATTCCAGTGGTGACCCCTGAAGTCCCCATGGAATTCAATGCTTCAGTGACTAAGGTTCAGGAAAACAGATCTGAACATCTTTCCTTAAAGCTAAAAATGCCCCACTGATATTTTCCCAAAGTCATCCAGGTATTCTTTTACAGGAACAACACTAGGCCTCAGTGGTCTTGGAGGTAGTAGAGTGTAATAGTTATGAGACTGTTTGGCCTTGAAGAGATAGTCTTGCTTCATAACTTGGAGAGTTACTGAAGTATGCTGAGCCTCTGCTTCTCCATCTGTAAAATGGGAATAAGTTATATTTTGTGGATTATGTGAAAGAATATTTTTAGATCAAGAATTTTTTTGATTTGCCCGTTAATCTCGTAGTACCTGGTACATTGTAGATATTAAATACTTCTTTAAGGAATAATGAAAATTTCAATTTGGAGAAAGTTTATTCAGTACGCTAGGTTATACTTTATCCTTTGTAGGAAGCATTTTTATTCTACATTGTCAAGGAGAAAGATACACAAATATACAGATACAGTTTCATTTTGGACATGGAGGCTCATCTACTTGTACAAACTGACCTCTCGGGGACACTCACACAGAAGTATTTTTGCTCTTACTCTGCCCCTCACGAATAGATTACCTGCTATGCTGTGGCCTGTACAGAAACTGCAAGGATCGCTCAGCTTGTGGCTTGTCAGAGGAGTTCTAAAAGGAAAACTGGACGGCAAGTTAACTGTCAGATGAGAGTGAAGAAAACTATGCCATTTTATCTAGAAGGTAGAGTTTTTTATATGATAAAATTTTTAAACCCATTCATGAATATATTGGTATTGTCACAAAGAATAAGGGAAATAGTGCTTGTATTCATGATAAATATCTGTATTTGTTAACATCCATATATCAGGAGAAAAATCCTGAACCTAGGATTTCCATTGTGAACATGGTAAGCATAATTTACAAGGTGAAGCAGTTAACACAAGGAAAAGTAACTCAGCAGATTTTCAGTGTTTGTGATGGCAAAGAACCTAGGTTTTGTTCTATTAGATATCTAAGAGGAAGCATGGTCCAGAATGTTAAATGAGCCGAGAACCTATGGTTTAATGTCTTCTTAGCAAATTATCTTTGAGGATAATACCACTTTCAGAAAAATAAGTATTATATAATATAAAAAAAGTGTTATAAACAACTCAGCGTAGGATGCTGAAAACTTATCTCAAGTTCACAATCTTAAAACTGTAAATTCTCAAGAATAGTTCAGTGATAATACAAAACAGTAGATGACTAAATGCTAGAATGAACGTTTTAGACAAAACAATGATCATTGTGAGTAGAATGATAATGGAAGATTCTATGGTGAGTGGGAGACATGAGTGCAGATCTCCAGTGGGAGGCAGAATTTGAATTGAGGAAGACCTGGAAGCCTTCTCTGTTCGTGAGAATGTGAAGTGGCTGCCACAGATGTGTTAAGTTCATACATACAGGCAAGCAACTGGAATCTAGCTGGTGGAATCTCTCTGGCTAAATGCTCTCAGAGCTCTTCTTCCTAACTCTCCAAACACCCAGGAACCCCTCTTCTGTTATTACAGACTGTTTTGAGAATAGAGACCCACAGAAACCATCAGGTTAGGAGAGTGGAATAATAAGACTAAGGTTTGAGGAAATCAACTGATTGTGTTATGCCTGACTTCATAGGAAAACCAAAAGCAACGCTCAGGCAACCAGAACTTGCTTCCGCATTTTCTATCAGCAAAAAACCTAATCCAACACTGTCAAGAAACAAAGGACCTTCTCTTGGGATTAAGCTTAATGCTGAAATGCCACCTTGCCCAGTACACACGACTGTTGGGAATGAAGTATTCAAAGACATTCCAGTGCAAAGACATGGCACCATGTCTACCAACAGCAGGTATTTCGGGCTTTATCTCACTAAAAAGGGAAGTTTGATGAGCCTAGGATAATAAATGTTTAAAAACATGTATTCAGATTAAGACAGACTTTCTGTTTTGGCTAATACAAGTCCATGTGTGGCCGAGAGTGCACTTTTCCTGGCTGCCTGACAGTCTCTGAATGTATCTCCATTCTGCAGCTATCCTGGTAATAACTCTTTATAAAATTCATCTTTAAAGTCCTTAACAAGTTTTTTCTAGGATAGTGTTTTACAATTGCTTCTAAAAACATTTTTACTTTTAATTTCAAAATTCTAAGTGAAATCTGCTTGAGTTGCACACTTGATTTTGCTCCAAAAATTTTGTCCATAATTATGTAATAGTGTTAGACATTCTTGCACAAGCATACAAAAATAAACAAAAATAACCTAAAAATCTTAGTCTAGGGCTGATCTTTACTAGCTCAGGAAAATAAATTTATGTTTCATCTTTTGGGTCTGATTTCCTCTTTGTTCAATGAAAATGTGAAGTAGATGAGCCTTTCTGGCTCTAAGTTGTATGGTTTTATGTGGCAGCTCAGACTGCAATCCATGGGCCTGCTGCCTGTTTTTGTAAATAGAGTTTTATGGGAACATACCTGTATTTGTTTCCATACTGCCTGTAGCTGCTTTTAATGGCAGGGGCGTAGTTGGTTGGTTGTGCATAGTATGGATGATGAGGAAAGCCTGAAATTTGTACCATTGGATCCTTTCCCAAAAGAGCATGCTAACCCCTATCCCTTCTTCTGCCCTTCCAATTTTGAAATTTGTGTCTTTTCACAATAGACTTGTCCTCTCTCACTTTAAGTCATTATTCAAAATTTTATCCAGGAACTTTCCCTCCAGAAATTAAAATACTTTGGAAGAATTAATATTTTTTAAAAGCAGTAGAAAGAATACTATTTTTAGCTTTTCTATTACTTGTTAATGCATAAATGTTATAATTGAACATACTTTTATTAATAGCCTACGACCTAATAATTACTTTCAGAATTAAGTTATCATAATTTATATCTATCCCCAGGCAGGCTTCCCTCCGTGGACTGTCCTCCTCCCCCCACAAAAGCTTAATCTCCCTAGATCCTCTTTATAGTACATTCTACATAGACCTCTTTGCCTTCCAAAAATATTATAAGGAAATACGCTTCATTTCAAAGAATTGATCTAATTTTTAGTCTTTCATACTATTAAAAATTGTACTGGGTACAATGCCATCATTGATTGATTCAGACAGTCTGCTAGCATTCACTCTCCCTAGCATGTACTAACCGCTGAGAGCACAAATAATTAAAGAAAAAGACATGAAAATAAATATGTGTGTGTGTGTGTGTGTGTGTGTGTGTGTGTGTGTGGTTTGTTTGTCCTCATACATGGAAAAATCTTCCCATGCGTATCTAATATCATTCCTATAAAATTAATTTGTAGAGGTTTGAGGTAAGGACGTATATTTCTTCCTTTTCAATTACGTGAATAGTCTTCTCCATCAGCTTTGAAATATCACTTATATTATATGCTAAGACATAATGTAAATTTAATGTTTCTTAGCTTTCTACTATTTATCTGTTCAGTTATTTTAAGTGTCTCAACTTTGTGATACGTTTCAAAATCTCATGGTGTAATTCCTTCGATTTTTGGCTATATTCCCAAATAGTGTTTATTGTCAGCTGTTTAGAAACCTTCTTAGTTTCATTTATCCTGTTTTTCTAATGCCTTTGAAGGGATTAGTCAAAAGTGGGATATCCAGGTTCCAAAAGGCTGTCAAACAACTTGTTGAGGTTTAGCTTGTACCCAGTCCTGCAAAAAAAAAAAAAAAAGTTTAGCTTGTAGCATATATTTTTTCTGAGTAAATATGAAAGATGAGATTATATGAGATGTGATTTTTATTTTTTTCTGATTTTGGAATATTTGTATGACTTGTACTGTAATGAAAAGTATGTTGTTTAAAACATGGTATTCTTTTGCATCTTAGGTTTAGCTCTAAGGCACCCCACCCACCACCACCACCTTTTCAGATGCATCCCTCGGAAACCTGCACTAAGGAAGTGAATGGTATGTTTTCCACACAACTTCATGGTAAATTCTGGCTTCTGGAGCTTCAGGGTCCCAAGAGAAGTACTGTGTCTACTTTTGCATATGCTGTAAAATACATAAGCTCTGGCACCTGCTCTCACTTTCTGCTTGGAGGGTATTTCTCCTCTTTTCTCATGTCATTAAGTCAAATCTCGTGGTCTTAAGACAAAATAGTGGCTCCAA
>PVKN010020812.1:0-15788 GCA_004027915.1 Capromys pilorides
AACAAAATTTTTAAGAAGCAAAAATAAAGTTATATAGAAAATATATTTCAACCTGAAGGTAAAAAGACAAACGTAAACAAACGCTGTCTACTTCTACATCCCTTAGGAGATGTAGATCTACAAAGATGAACAAATTCAAAGGAATTGGGCAACATGTGACATTTCTTCTGTTCACTTATTTTAGCTGTCATTGAAACTGGCAATTTTTGTGGAATTTATAGATCTGGCTTTTTCTCCTTAAGCTTGGGAGATGTACTTTCTAGTGAAGAAATCCCAAAGGATGTGACTGAACTATGATGAGAAGGAGCCTGAGAAGTTTTGTAGTATTTCCAATATAAATAGAACCAATAGAGAAATACATTGAAATATTTTAATATAAATCTTGAGATTAATATACCAAAAGATGAGCTATTCCTTAGTAAAAAATGAAGATAAGAAGGGTGTCATATTTTGAAATAGCAAAAATTAGTATATAAAAGAGACTTCCATGGGGAAGCATTCTTGGGACATTGCACTTATTATCTAGCTTGCTATGAAACTGTAGAATGCTGGTAGACTCTGTTTCATCACAGTTTCAGATCAGAAATCTCTACATGAGCACTGGAGAAGAATGCTGATGGAAGTCCTGTGTGTGTTGGGGGCCAGGTTCAGGGAGGAGCTTTGGTCTCTGTGTTCTCAATGAAAACTCAGGCAGCCACTTTTCCTCGGTCAGCCTCTGCTTTCTCCTTCCAAAATGAAAGTTGGTGACATTGTTGTCCTGTGCTTGCTGTGAGGGTGTCAGACATCATGGCAAAAACCCTTTGAAAAGTATGGCGCATTACTAACTCACAAAAAATACTACCAGGTTGGTTAAGTTTGGTGACTACCATTGTGTATTATAATATTCCATTATATTATTGCTGCCACCAACATAAATAAAGTACTCCGTCTCATGGAGTGATGATAAGATTGATATTGCTATATTGCAGTATTAAGATCGTGTTTGTGCTTTCCAAACAGAAAGAAGTGTTCAGAGGTGAAGCTGGGTTTCCTCAGCGTGCGCTGAGGTCCTTCGCATTGGTGGTATCAAATCTAGCTTAGGCGACATTTGGAATACATGTTAGCAGGGCACCTGCTGCAGCAGACAGCAGTGAACATGAGCACAGATTACATTTCTTAGTGCTTGCTTTGTTTCTAGTCTAGCCTTTGGAAGATGCCAGTGTAACTTCTACCAAGATAGAGACGGTGATGTTTTGGTCTTTTAAATCTAGGATTAGAACTGGAGTCCAGTCAAAGGTAAGGAAAGGGCTCAGAGGTTACCAAGATGAGGCAAGAGAACAGCAGCTTTGGCTTGGGTTATCTGCATGGGTTGTTCTTAGAGATCTGAGCTCATAGCACCCTGAGAAGTACTTTCCTCAGTGCCAAGTGACTTCACCTGCAGATGTGGAGGAGGACAGAGTTGTGGGCAGGGGCGGCTGGTATATAAGAAAAGACTTACCCAACCTGCAGGAGGGCAAAGCAGTCTGCTCTTGCATTTCTAGCTTTCACCTGCTATACTTCCTGAAAACAGAAGTAAAGATGCAGAGAGCAAGAAACAACCCCACCCCATATGTGGGACCTGAATCCTGAAGCTAGGAATGCCAGGATGGAAGATGTGGGCTGATTTTCTGAGTGCTTCAGGGCTAACAAAGCGCAGCAGAGTCAGAGGTTCAGGGTTAACATGAGCGCCACTCCCATACAGAAGACTGGAATTCCCATTTGGGCTTCTAGCTTTCTGTGACACGGAGGGCAACTGAGTGAAACAGCCTGAAGTTTATTTGCTTCCTCAGGAAATCAGAGCAATAATCACGCCCTGCCTTGGTCCCAGGCTCACTGCTCTGGCTAGGGGGCCAGGCGGGAAAGCGCTTTGCCGTCTAGGGGTCGATCCATGGTGGCTGCTTTCGTCTGAAACCCATTCCTCACAGGCTCTGCAACCCAGGGCAGCTGTGCCACCCTTGCTCTCTGTTGCGGTCCCTCATTCCCCTGTGTCAGTTTCCCCACACTGCTCACCGCAGCAGCAGCAGCAGCAGTCCAACTCTGAAGCAGAGGACAAAGCCACAGGGAAACTGTCAGCTAGATTTCTTATTGTACAGCACTCCTACTGCATGCGTGCACACTGAGCCTTGAATCGTGGCCTCACAGCATCTGTGCAAAGGACAATCGGGGCACTATTATAGCTGAACAGTCCAAGTGCTAGTTCTAGGAAGAGACAGACCTGGGTAAAATCCTAGCTCCACCCAAGGATGACATTTCCAGCCAGAATAAGTACTATAACTGCACTGGTGCCACAGGGTTGCTGGAGAAGCTTTTAAAGAGAACCATTTAAATTCATTCAGCAAGTCATCTTGAGCACCTCTCATGTGTCAGACAGCTTACTCATCTGTAAAATGGGAAGGCAGCAGTGCTTGGATGTGAGAATAAAAGGCAAAGGAGATAACTACGCTGAAACACTTACATCCTGGACGCCAACAAATTGTTCAAAAGTTAACACACAGACACCCACATATTGCCACGTGGTAGATGACATTATTGACTTGCTTAATAGGCTTGGGAAGGGAAACACACAGGGGCTTCTTGACCAGCTCAGGGTCACTCGAGTGCTACGTGTAAAAGCAGGATGATGATAGGATGAAGCGTGCCTGTCAGAGGGCATGACAGTGGACTTTCAGTAAGGTGTAGCTATTTATATTATCAGGTGAAGCACTGATGACACTGCTCTCTGCACAGTGGTCTTTCTGTAAATGTCAGTGGGACTACCTGTCTTGCTGGAAAGATGAATAATGGCCCACTGCCCCAGAGGTCTCCACTCCTTAGTTCATTGCCAGGGGTGAATTGTCATTTTATCACCGAAGCATGGGAATCAAGCTACAAGTATAAATTCACGCCTCCCATTGTTCTGACTCTTTCTCTTAAAGCTTGTGTCTTTGAAACACAACCACGTTTATTTGTAATAAAGCCCTTCTGTGATTTGCTTGCCCTCTAGAGGTTCTTTGCTCTTTGGGGACAGCGGCTGACATGTGGTGAGGATTTGCTTTGGCTTCTGTGCTGGGACTGTCATTAACTGCCACAGAAAGAGGGAGAGCGAAGAATAAAGCAAGGAGCAGGAGGCTGAGGCTGTGTGCTTATTCAAGAGGCTGATGCCAGGGTCTCGTCAGGGGAGGAGAAGATGACACTCGCCTGCTGGCTTAGATACTGGTGCCAAGCCCTAGACAGAAGCTTGAGCATTTAAAAGGCTTAAGCAGGCTGAAACAGACAACAATGCGACACTTGCTGCTTCTCCGTCTTTGAGGTGTCACGCATTTGTTCTCTGCCATAGCACAATCCTTTATGGCCACCAGTTTCTAAATCAACAGTTCTCTTTCTATGAATGTAATTTATCATCCTGTTGTTATGAAAATTAAAGGAGACTGCCTCCCTTGGATGTTATGTTTCCCACCAGGAAAGTAAAACCTTTACAGATGGAAAGAGCCAGAAAGAATCAGTGGCATGCCAGCATCCCCCCAGTTATTTACTGGGCTGCCTCACATAATCACAAGTTCTTGTCCTCGTTCACCTACTTTATCAGGATGCTCAGCTTGTGGACCTAGATTCAGCCAGTTAGGTTGCAGGTAGAGATGCTGAGATACTTAAATTTGTCTTCAAGTTGAAATGCACATAATTCTCAGGACTTCTGACTATCAAATGAGTGAAACTAGGTTTTATTTTTCTTCTTCATGAAACCTAAGAAAGTTGGTTAATAAACTTCACATTGAGGTTTATTTATTCAAGGACAAGGTTCAGCTGAAACAGAAAGCCTTAGGCTTCAGCTGCTGAATATCCATTTATGATTATTGTTGAATAAGGAGAAATAGTGATGTCAAATAAGGAGGAGAAAAACTGTGGAATAAGTTTCCCTACTACCTGCTGATCAAGAATGTTACTTTCCAGGGAGTTATGTAAACAAAGCAAGTTTATGCTGACATAGTTGTCCCTGGTTTGCTGGGAGCAAACATATATTGTCTTACATACATTGAGCATTTAAAGATGCTTACTTAGTCATGATTATAGCTGCTTACATTGTCTTGGTAAGACATGTTATCAATTCCATTTGTCTGATGACATTCAGAAAAACAAAATGATTTTTATTAACAACTCCAGAGAATATTAGGAGGAATGTTAAAACTTTTTGAGTTTACTATATGTCAGGCAAGTCTTTAGCACGTGCTAACAACTTTTCCATTCAATCTTCATAAGTACAGTGCTTTATGTACTCATCTAGTTTACAGCTTATCATAGACCTACAGGAGAGTTACTTTTATTGATGAAGGAGCTTGCGTACAAGGAATAAACCACATTAATTCATTTCTGTATTTATTCAACAAGTAAATCCTGAGCTTTTAGGTTCTAGAAAAATTTAGGCTCTGAAAAATAACAAGTAGGCTAGGTCCTGCTGTCACAGAAATTACGCTTCACTTGAGAAAGATAAACTCAAAACAAACAAGATAGATAGATAGATAGATAGATAGATAGATAGATAGATGATAGATAGATGATAGATATATAGATAGATAGATAGATAGATAGATAGATAGATAGATAGACAGACAGACAGACAGACAGACAGGCTATGGGACAGCAACTTGCCCTGGGAGAAGTGGTCTGTCTTAGAAACTGGGCAGATGGGTGATGCTTCAGCAGCAACCTGAAGGAGGAGAGGGAAGCAAGAAGAGGTCAACTGGGGAAGCAACAAGAGCACAGACCCGCGCTGTCCTGGGCATGCCTCTCCTGATCCAGCCAATTCCTGGAGCAGCATGATCAAGAGATATTCGTGGAAATGAGTCCAAGGAAACTGAGAAGAGGATGGGGGCCTCCTGCAAGGCATTCAGTGGTGCATGACATGCTATGATCTATTAGGATATATTCTTGAAGGATGGCTCTGAACACTGTAAGCCTAGGAAAAGGAAGATTGGAACTTGTTCCAGGAGGTGCATCAGTGAAGTGCTGTGAGGTAATGGTGACCACAGCCATTGTCTCTATTTCCATATCTAATTTCCTAGACCAGACTTCCTAAGGAGGCAGGGATCCCTCTAGACAGCACATTTATCTCACTGTCTGGGTATGCTGTTGCTCAAGCCATGTACAAGAGAATCCATGTGTACGAGGCCTGCTGCCCTCTGGCCCCAGGGGCTGGCCCGGCAGGCGGGGCTGGGTGTGGACACCGTCGGCGCTGCTCTCAAGGTCAAGGCCACAGGGAGCCCTCACTCACTCACCTTGGACTTCTCTTGGTGGAGCTCTATCTGAATGTCCGTGAGCTTGGTCCTGAGGTCTTCATTGGCAGCTTGCAGGGCGACAATGAGTGCCTCGGGCTTCTCACCCTTATTTCGCCCTTTCTTGGACATTGTTTCTTTCTAAGTGGAGTCTGTTGGTTTTTAATTCTTTCAAATGGGTGCTGCCATGTTACTGATTCTTATCCTGGAGCGCGGTGTTTCAGCATCTACTGCGTGGTGCTCCTTGGTAAGGTTTCCTCAGCTGCCCTGGAAGCCCTGAGAAGAGGCAGAGACAGCAGTGACTATAGGACAAAGAGAGCAGCCAGCCCGCACTCAGCACGTGTGGCATGCACGCGCCTGCTCTGAGGCTTTCCTGGCACCAGCGTCTCCTCTGCCCTGGACACCAAACGTACAATGACTTTTTTTCTAAAACTTTGTGTGATCATGACAACATCCTGCTTGAAATTTAAATTCCTTCACGTGTGCACCTCCTTCTCGCATCCTAGAGTACTCTCTCTGCCTGAATCTGCCTACTTTTCATTCCTTATCTCCTACACATCACTCTGATAATAAAAAGTACAGTTGATAAAAATGTCCCCTGGGTGGCAGCTCCTAATACCAAGAGCTTAAGAAAATCTGATATATGCAGACACTGTTATGCAATGGCTATACTGTGGGAAGTGGGTATTAACCATAGGAGGATTCCTGGGTGAACTCAGTTACTGATATAGCCCTTCAGTTAAAATTATTATAGGTTCTTCCATATGCTTTGCTAGTGCAATGTGTTTAAATTTTAATTGTTCAGAATTCCAGGACAGAAAAATGAATGCCTCTCTCTGTTCTTCTCCATCACTCTGTCAACCTCATCAACATCATATTTCAGATATGTGTGTATTTTTTTTAAAATTACACACTAATTGTCCTACAAGTGCTGTCAAGTACCTTTGTTTCAGCCTGTAGTAAATAAGGAAGCCCTTCCCTGCCTCAAGAAAGGGGGTACTGGCCTAGTGCCTGAGGAATGGGCAAGATGTTACCATGGAGAAACACTTAGAGCAACATGGGCAAAGAAAATGTCAGGTATTGAAACCCAACAGAGAGCAGTAAGAGTGACCATTTTTTGAGGAATAAATGAGCCTGATCAATACCACCTCCCAGATAAGGCTGATGGGCACTAATGTTGGAAAGCTTCCCTGGAAATAATGGTGAGGACAGACCTAGAAGTTCAAGCTTAAGATCTTGTGATGGGGAATATGTTGAAGTTGGGAGGGGGGGTGTTGTCCTAATAGAGCAGCACTGTACATGACTATATGGGTGGTACAATGCGGGAGAGGTTGAAAGCAGGGAGAATAGATAGGATGTCCAGGGGAAGAAGAATGGAATAGAATGAGGAGCTCAGAAAACTGGATACAAAACAATTTAGCTCAGAAAAGCACAACAATATACTAGAGGGGTTCCCATGTGATACTGCAGAAAAGTGCACTGAGGGACCTCAGTACAGAACTAAAGTGGCTCCTACTGACCACCTAGATAGCCCAGCAGCTGCTGTTTTGTTCAGATCCTTTTACTTAGCTTCAAGGACTGTGCTGGGACTGGGGCAGTGTGCCATCCCTCACAAGCACTGCAGGTGTGCCCTTTGGAGTGTGGCCCTGGGGCATGAGCATAGAGAAATCCAAGAACAGAGGGAGGGTGGGCCTGTTCAGAACAGTCGCGAGCTTGCCTGCAAGATGATGGAGTGGTGGAGTTGACATGCATGCTTCTCTTGCAAATCTTGCCTAGTCACGAAAGTACAGGGTAGGGAGACTTGGAGAAGCCATTCGATTTTAATATTGAAATGAATTCAGCAAGCATTTATTGAACATTTGTGACAAACAGCAATGGGGATAAATAAGATGATATTTAATCCCAAGTAGTACTGGGTATGCAAATTCACATACATGTCTAACAAACTTCTCTTCCTCCTGTTGCTCTTTAAATGCCACATTTCCCTGGACTTCCCTAGCTGTTGTTCAATGACATCATCTACAATTTCCAGTTTTATATCCACAACCTTAGTTTTATATCCTAGCCCCATAATGTAAATTCCACTGCTAATTTATAAAACCAGCTTGAGTATCTAATTAGCATCTCACACCTGGCACAGCTAAAGCAAATGTCAAGGTCTCCAAAACCTTACTTTCCCGAGGCTTTCCTATATCATTAAATGGTACTGTTAACAGTTACAGTTCTGGGTGCAACCTCCAAGTTGTCTTTTCTTCTGCTTTATTCCTTTGATCTTTTATTCAATTTACTATAAATCCTGTCTGTTTTACCTATAAAATAAAGCTTTTGTTTTAGCTAATTTCTTTCTGGCCCTTCACATGTTGTTGGAACACAGAGGAAAGCAGAGCTTAGGAAGAACTTCATAGTCATGTTATAGTCCCTTCTTAGTTATGTGTTTTTGTGAATAAAGAATGGGCTTTTCTAAATGGACACATGGAGCAAACAGGAAAGAGTTTGAGCAAAAAACTGCTGCCACAGATTTGCCTGGTGTAGTTAGAAAAGGCTGTAAACATGGGGAGGACAGGTTAGGGTCAGGTTCAAAGGGTCTTACATGATAGGCTGGGGGATTTGCACTTGGCTCTATCAAAGTGGGGAAAAATGGAAACATTGAAATGTAAGTGTAACAATAGTAATTATAATTAGAATGAGCAGTAGCAGACTGAGTGCCATACATCTGTCTTTGGATTAAGTGGTAATTTCTTTCACAAAATTTCTGGAAAAAAATCGTTCAAATTAAAGTAACTTTCCCAAGTTAGTCATGTTGGTAAGCAAAAAGTTGTAGACTCAAATCCAGGCAGACCCACACCCTTATCTATGGGTTGTACTATGTCATACTGCCATTTAGAAAGAAACTTTTGTCTTTATTATTTCATTATTGATGAGTTAGTATGGAGGGAGATACCATTGGAAGAAATCAGTTAGACTTTCCCAGCAGTCCATGGAAGAGTTAACACAGCTCTAGAGATGAGAACAGAGGTGACAACTTTGACAGATGGAGACATGGAGTCAGGGCTTCTTTTTACTGTTTTGAACACTCTTCTGTCACATTAGAGGTAACGAATAAGTGAATAAGTGGGTGCCAAGTCACTGGAATTGCTTGCAGCCAAAGTGTGCAAAGCCATTATACAACAGATAGAGTTTGCATTTTAATTTATAACATTTTTTAAAGAAGGTAATATTACATGGCTAGTTTCATGTATTTTTTGGTTAGGGAAGTATCATAAACTCAATCCCATGAAGGCTGAGGAAAAGAAAGGGTGAAAAAATTAGATACAACTTTAGGAGAGAAAAAAACACTATAAGAATTAGCTTATGAATAATTTAGGACAGTTACTCTATAAACGAAGGTCCTAAGCACCATTTGATAGTGGAGAACTTTCCACAGTCTTTTCCAGTTGTGATGGGGGTTATCTATCTCATAATTCTCATTTTCTAATTTTGCTACAGCTTTCTTGTCTTAATGTATAGCCTTTTTTTCCTTTCTCTTGGACAGCTTTGTAAAGATAAAATTCATATACAATAAAACACTTTTCAAAGTACCCAAGTCAGTGATTTTTTACATTTTCAAGGTCAACCTGGGTGACTCTCCTTGAAAGAGCAACACTTGTTTCCACTGTGGCTGTGCCTGATTCTATTTCCATGTATTGACATGTACAGAGCTGGGTAGAACTTTTCCTTATCCCTTTAGTTGGTTTTAATCAATGCATATTGGTCTAGCTGAAGTGCTGGTGGTAGTCTTTGAAGAAAGCATATATGTTTTCCCCATAATCCCCACTTACTGTTCTTTAATATGAGCCAGGTCAAGATGGGATGAAGAACCAATTCTCCATGCTGCCTGCTGGGATTGAGCCTTGAGATGGTGGCTATGACTTCCTGGGGCTTGTAAGATTACACATCAGAGCTGATGCACCAGATCTCAAAACATTAGATACTATCTCAATTGTGTAATGCAGATTACTCTCTGCATATCTTTCTTTCTACATATTACATAATGCAGTCCTCCTAGCTAGCCCAGCTCACAGTATTCATCTACTTGCTGCCCCTCTCAGTCATTCATCCTCAGGCCACTCCTCCTTCATGACTGAATAAAAGCCAGGGTCAGCCCTGGGCCAAGGCCTTTGTTCTGGATACCAATCACCATGGCTGGATTTAGGACCCCTTAGCTCCCCATAACTATAAATATGCTTTACTATCTTTATTCTTGACGTGGGTTGCACTGGAAGTGGTAGATTGGAATTAACTTGACAGGATTCCAATAACTTATCCATGAGATTACTATTATCAACTTCTCGGACCAAGACAGGGACCAGGAAGGGCTCTCTATATCATCACAATTAATTTTGGCAACTTTCTAACACCTCAGAAGGAAAACTCTTATCTCTGAGGGATAGGAATTTTAGGATATTTCCTAATGCTCATCAACCGCTCCCAGCCCTAGACTAATGTTAATCGACTTTTTGTCATTGTGTATTGTCTCTTATGGAGATTTCATATTGCCAGTCATGCAATATTTTTGGCAACAAGTTTCTCCTGCTTTAGCATACTGTTCTCAAGACCTCTTCATGTAGTTACATGTGTTACACTGCATGAGCCAACTGCATTTTGCTTCTGCACTCATCATCTGGCAGGCCCTTTGCTGCCTTTGCATAAGTGGCTTAAGGTCAGGCTTCTACAGGAGCTGCCTGCATGAAGAGCGACATCAGCCCCCTGCCTGGGACTGTGTGCAAGAGCACGAAGGAGAGTCCTTGCAGAGGACACTGTGCACATGTGGTGTTTCCAGACAGACCTTATCAGCGATGACATCCAAAACAGCATATTGTGTGGAGGAGGGATAAAGTCCTCACTCAGCTAAAGACCAACCCCTGTGGGAGCTTTGTAACATGAAATCATTTGAAAAGATCTTAGAAGAGCTCTCAATTTCCTTCTCACAGCTATATGTCAGGCACTGGTAAACCTTGGCCACATAGTGAGGTATCAAAGGTGTGAGTTGGACCCTGCCCTTCTGACTCCATCCTAGTTTTTCTTGATATTAGCCAAAAGGCTGAGAAGTGATATCATATACTTCTCTAGGCCTCAAACTTACCATCAAATGGGGTGAGGGGGACAGGACTATGGCACTGGACTGTTTGCCAGTTAATGAATGTAAGTGATGCTATTAATTCATTGGTGCCATTACCTAAGGTGGAGGAAATAAATAAGCCTATAAGCACAGACCTCAAGATGCTTCAAGTGGATGAAAGTTTTACTGATGTGCAAAAACAATACTCATACAGGATTCTTATTCCTTTTTTTTTTTTTTTTTGGTGGAACTGGGGATTGAACTCAGGCCCTTGCACTTACCAGGTAAGAGCTTATTCTACTGAACTATCTCCCCAGCCCCATCTTATTCGTTTTAAAGTTGACAAAATTGTATGTATCTATGCTGTACAACATTTTATGTCAGAATGCACATTCACCATGGAATGAGTACATTGAGCTAATTCACAAACACATTGCCTTGTAGATTCACTTTATTGTGCTAAGCACACTTAAAATCTACTCTTTCAGCAATTTTCAAGTACTGAGTGGAATACTGGTATTAACTGTACTCACCAGGTGACATAATGGAGCTCCAGCATTTATTCTGCATCTAACTGAGGTTTTACTTTTTGACCAATAAATTCCACCCCCATTCCCAATTCTATCCCAGCCTATGGTAATCTCCACTCTCTTCTCTGTTTCTGTGACTTTAACATTTTAGATTTTACATATAAGTGACATAGTACAATATTTGGCTTTCCACATCTCACCTATTGAATTAAATATAATATCCTGCATGTTCATCTATGTTGCTGGAAATGACAAGATATCCTTACTCTCTTTTCTGGCAAGTAGTGCCCTTATTAACTCACAAAACCTTTGGTAAACCAAGATAGAGCCTTTTAATTCTATGAATTAATATTTATGTTAGAGTCATATATTATTTTAGTGATAATTTTCACTTCATACATCATTTAAGTGTCAAGTCAAAACACTGTGGTTTTTAGCAGAACAAGTTATTTTATATAAATTAATGTCTTTAAAACTACACAAGCCTTCTTGTCCAGTGAGTTCCCTCTTGCACAGTTTATAGCAGTGCTCCAACTACTTCTAATATCACATCTTCTTTATTCATTGACCTAAGAATGGACTCATGGATTGTATATATATATATATATATTCTATATATTGATTATTGGGAATAAGAGTATTATGTTTTTTAGTGACACACATTTCAAGAGATCAAGAAATCAGAAAAATACAGTGAATCATTTATAAATATTTAATTATAATGAATCTATGCCATTGATCTTAGGTTATAAATTAAGCTGTGCGGTCTGTTAGGAAAGTGAAAATATCCCAGAATTTCTATATTTTGATGTTCAATTGCATTTGCTAAAAATATGGCATGTCAACCTTGTACAGCGTCCATGAATACCTTCTTTGCATGGCTGTAGTTTGAGCATATTGCTACCTAAATGAGTACCAACTACATTTTACCCCACAATTATTTTATCAGAAATGTGGCCACATATTTGGTCAAAAAATTGTTTCACTATGTGCTAGAGTTGGCTTTTTTGTAGATGGCAAAAATACCACTCGTACCATTTAGCAGCTTCCAGCCAGTTAGAGGAGACAAATGGTTACAAATAGAAGACAAATTCTAGAAAGCAATGAGCAATACCAGATGGGGGCATCTGGGAGTGAAAGGCATGGGAGCTGACCTGAAAGATGTGAGATCTTTTTCTGGGCCACACAGGCTGCTCAGCACCAACTCTTTGAGCTTTTCTAACTCAGCCCTTCTGATGTTCACTTTAACTGTCCCTTCGATAGGGAAATTGGGTATCGGAGAAGTTAAATAACTTGGAAAGTATCACTGTTGTAAAATTGTAGAGCTACAACTCAAATGCACATCTACCACTTTTTGAAGCCCCTTCACTACAATAATACTTGCTTAAAGAGACAGTAGGATTCACATATGGGTGCCAGGAAGCTCCAGACAAGGCACAGGACAGAGGCATCAGCCAGGGCTTTGAGAAATAGAACAGCAGAAAGCGGGCCAAGAGCTTGGAATTTGAAATCAGAAATTCTGACTTTGAATTGCACTTTCCAGCTGTGTGTTCTTGAGAAGTTACTTAAATTCTGTAATGTTCTGTTCCCTTCCTGTAAAATGGGGAGATGTATGTATTTCCATTACTGGATTCTTTCAAGGATAAATGAGTTAGCATGTGAAATGATTGGCAAATTATTATTAGTAGTAGTATTGCCATAGATTTTAAGAATATAGCCATTCATTAAACACCAGTGAAACAGAAAGGACGGAAAAAAGCACATTTATCACTCCTGTGTGTGAAAAAGACAGAGTGGAGCAGATCTTTAACAAGGCATAAGAAATTTATGCTTCTGCTTCTGGGGAAATGTGACCTGCAGTGATAGGATTGGTATTCCCTGGGGTCGTGGCTTAGTATCTGGTTCTGCCCCAAGCTATATGCTGAATAAAATCTTATTAATCTCAGGGCTTCCAATAAGACTGTTGCCACTGAGTTATTGCTTGAAAGCAGCTGCTGCATTAAGTAGCTGGAACTCACATTCAGAAAGCTAAATGTTCCAATAGTTTCCCAAAATTAATATCTGGGAAGTGTGGCTAAGCCTTCCTTCTTTTCCAAAGAGGATGCTCTTGAGTATGATGCTGTTGGTGTTTGAAATGTGAGAATTAAACCTGTGCACTTTATCCCTGATAAACAGCAGAGGCATGAAGTCTTTCTCAAGCCCTTCTATATGACAGAAAAATATCTTACTGTACATTTATGAATTTTACACAGTAATTGTATAGAAAGGTGAGAGGCTTCATTTAAACAGTCTTATGCTGGACTTGTGGGACTTCTACTTTCTCTCTACACAGGGGATGTGGTGGTGTCACCACAGGGTCAAAAGGCTTTTAATCATTACACCTCTGCTAGCAGAAAATAATCTGAAATATTGAAGCTCAAGGTCCTTGGGGTTGTAAAATGCAGTCTTTCTCTTATTCTTTCACCAAATCACTCTTTTTAAATCATGATTATCACAACATTTTTAATGTTAACCTATTCAGTTTTTCACATAACAAGATTCTATGTAAATACAGCTACAACAATGGAAAGCTATTATTTCTGATGAATTGCTTTTTGGGTTTTAGGTTTAAAACTTCCTACATGTCATTGTATAGAGTTGGAAGCTCTCTCAACAGATATACAAGAGACATGTAGCCTTTTTAAAAGAGATTTCAGGCAGGCTTTGTGAGAATAATACCTAGTTGAGATCCAAAGCCAGTGACGCTTAGCCAAAAACAACTTACTATGCAAACCTTTGATTTCGCTCCTGAGGATTTTTGATACCCTCTTTCTTCTTCAACTCCCTGGAGAAATCCTTTGTATCCATTATTTACATCCAGATCAAGCGTTATTTCATATCATTTTCCTTCAAATATTTCTGCTATACTCTGGGTCAAATAAATTGTTCCCTAATCTGGATTTCAGTTTTCAGTTTGAAGACACTGTTTGGTGCATTAACCACTCATTCCTTACTCTGTTTACTCATTAATTCATAGCTCGTTGTGAAGCACCTGGCAGAGTGCCTATCTGTGCCCAGCAAGACAGCATCCCTGCCCTTGCCAGAGGAAGTAGCAATCTAACACCTTGTGTTATCTGCACAGAGGAGAGGAGATGGGGATTGCGAAAATCTTGATGGGTCAGAAAAAAGTCCTTTGGAAAGTGATATATAATGAAGAGCTGTAAGATAAGAAGGAATCAGTCAGCAAGTGATGCAAGTGGTAAAGAATATTTCAGGCCCAAGAAGTGGTAACTATCAAGGCTTGAAGGTGAAAAAAAATATAGCAGATGAGCTGGAGAAAAATACTGCCAAGAGTTTCATGAGTGAATGGAGAAACAGCAAGAGGTGAGCTTCGAGACGTAAGCAGTGGCCAGATGGTAGAGGACAAGCTGAACTGGGTTTAGGAATCTCATCCACATAGTGATGTGTAGTCATGAGAAGTTTCATATAGAAGAATGATTTGATGAAACTTTGATTAGTAATGAGCTTCTGACAACAGACAATAGAGTAAAGGATTAAACCAAGGTGTAGACAGCCAGTGGGGAGCAGAGGGTCATAGCTGTGCAGGTCATAGTTACTCTTTTTTTTTTTAAATTTTATTTATTCATGTTATGACTGGCTCAGCCTGCCCTGGGGGTGGGGCTGGTGCAGCATGTGGTGCCGGGAATTGAACTGTGGTCCCTGAGACCACTGAGCTATCTTGCAGCCCAACATGTTAAATTTTTAAGTACTTTTTTTTTTTTTTGCGGGATTGGGGTTCAAACTCACAACACTACACTTGCCAGGCAGGCACTTGTGTCACAGAGCTATCTCCCCAGCCCCTTTTTTTTTTTTTTTTTTTTGCATTTTAGGGAAGGCTCTACAGGGTGTTCAGGGTCTCAGTACTAGCTCAGACTCATAGTGATCCGCCTACTTACAGCCTCCCAAGAGCTGGCATTAAAGGTGCGTGCCACCACACCAGTCTCAGTTGCCATTTCTGCGCACCCCAGGAGTGGGGCCGGCCCAGCAGGCCTGAGGATGGAACCCCAGGCCCCTGAGCCTGCTTGCAGGTGCTTTAATACTCTGAGCTATTTGGCTGCCCCTGTCATAGTTACTCTTTAGGTGATAGTGTCCAACTTTAGAGTAAAATTATCTATTTGTTACAGTGGGGGGATTGAACACCCCTCAATAGAACTGTGTTGATGTTTATTTGATCTTCTATATCCAGCAGTGTTTGTTTGATGAAGATGTTAGTGCTGGTGCACAGAGCAAATATGCTGATAATTGTATCTCCTATTGAGTTGTTCACTTACACAACAGAGTCATTTTGTTTTTTTGCATCATCTGATCAGTTTTGGGTTGAAGTCCACTGTGTTTGAAAATCACACTGCTACTCCTGCTTGTGTTGGGTTCCTGTGGCATGGAATATTGTTTTCCAGTCTGTGATTTTTACTAGTGAATGAATTTCATTTGACCTAGCTGCTCCTGCTCTAGGTACCCTCCCCAAAGTGATAAATTATATTACAGAATACTCTTGTATTACATTTATAATATTGTTTATAGCAGAATAATTTCTAATAACGGAATCTTGGAAGCAGTCCCTATGTTCATCAGTAGATAAATGGAAGAAGAAAATGTGTTTGTACACATTTATACGTGATGGAGTACAATTCTGCCATGAAGAGGGATCAGCTTGATTCATTGTAGTAAAATGGATGCATCTGGAGATGGTTCAATATCACATGGTTTATTTTATATGAGAAATCTGAAGCATAAATAAAGAGGAAAATGAATACTAGGTTACTGCCTAAAAGGGCTACAGTTTATTTTTATTTTTACTTTGCAAAAAGGGAGTGGACCAAGAGATGAAGGAAGTGGGGAGTGAAGAGTAGGAAAGAG
>PVKN010020813.1:0-15790 GCA_004027915.1 Capromys pilorides
GCAGACCCCCAGGCCCGCAGTCTAGAGTGTGGACGCTGCCTACCTCCGCTGAATTCCATTCCAAAGCACAAATGTTGAAGCCTGTGGATTGTTCCTTTCAATGCCTAGGTTGCCTTTTTATTCCTTTGGTCAATACCTTCTGATTCCCGGTTTTGTGTGGCCCATGTGTGTGAGTGTGTGTGTGTGTGTGTGTGCATGTGTGGCCTGTGTGTGTGTGGCCCGTGTGTATGTGTGCACATGCGTGTGTGTTTCCACATGAGCATGTGTGCAGAGACCTTCATGCTCGCTGAAACTTAAAAACATCTAGTACTGAATTGGACATTTAACTTGCAGTTCAGCCTCTTGCTTCATTGAAAGTGACCCACCCTTCCCTCTCTCTCTTCCTAAATTGGAAGGGCAAGGGAAAAAGTAGGGAGCCTTGTTGAAGGCGGCAGAATGAATAAATGGTCATTTCTGGGGCTCTTTTCAGAGGACAGTGCAACCAAAACATCATTTAAGAGGACTGCGTAGGGTAGGCGAGGTAGCTCAGCGGACTAAGCACCTGCCTGGCAAGCACAGGAACTGGGTTCAATCCCAGGCACCACAGGCAAGCTGGCTCCACCCCTGAGCACACTGAACAGCACCAAATCTAGGCGTGGTGGCACAGGCCCATAATCCCAGCACCGGGGAGGCTGAAAACAGGACCATCACTTTGAGTCCAAGCTGCATAGCGACACCCCGTACCAAATACATAAAGATAAAATAAATACAGACACAGTGCAGCCTCGGCTGGCACAGATGGCCAGGGTGGACTTGCCCACCCAGGAAGAACGCAGGCACAGGGGAGCCCTCCCAGCTCTGAGGGGGAGCTGACACTTGGAAGAAATGCTACTGAAGTAACACTGAGGCTACATTTAGGCTCATCTGAGCTGTACAAGGGCAGTGTTTCTCTCCCCTGGCTGGAAGCAGAGTGACACAGCACAGCCTGAGCACGCCCGCAGCTCAGCTGCGTGTTCTCCTGACTTTGTTTTCCCAGAAGCACCTGCGCTGTACCTTCTCACCGCATTTGAAAAGCTGACCCGTTCTACCCGTTCACTTCCACTCACTGTACCCTGCACTCGGCACCTCAGAAATCATTTGTCAGGAGCTTATTTAGACAGGAATTTCTAGGCCATTTACTGTCTTTCCAAATAACCCGATCCCCTAATTTATAGAATATATCGGTGCTAGGCAACCTAACTGATGTAGCACCAAAAAAGTTATTGAATCTGTCATGGATTTAAAACATTTGTCATTTTAAAAACCCAGAGCTTCTCAAAAAGCTTCATTACCATGCAGCCCTCAGTAATTTAATTCAGTACTTACTGTTTTTCTATAATCTAGCAGCAAAACATCAGATTACCAACATGTTTGATTATTTTCGGCTTCTGTTTCCTCAAGTGTGGTGTTGGTTTCTTTGCATATTTGCTCCACAAGGCCCTCGTGTCCAGCAAGCTGAATGGGAGCAGGACTGTGCCGGCAGAGGGGCTGTGCACGCTGCCCCCCAACTTGTCCTGCTGCAGCAAATCGCTCTTTCGGCTCCATTCCTTAATGACGGAGGTCCTGGGGCAAGTTTCTAAACAATTGGCAGAAACCTATTGAGAAAGACTTGTTGACTAGGGTGTTTCTCTCCCAAATTGTTGCATTTTGATAAATGGCAAAAATGAATAATAGCAAATGAATAATTTGCACGAGGGAGAAAGTATACGTGTCTGAGGCTGCTTGCCGTGGGGGGGTTGCTGGCTCTGACTGCGGCAGCCTTCTTCGCTTCCTTTGGTGTTGTTCTTGCTGGCACCTGTCACTCAGAGGCCGTGTTCTAAGGATTTCTGTTGCATTTTTCACTGTGTTTTGCGTCTCGTTTCTATTTACCTGAGGAGTCCGTGAGGTCTTGCGACTTGGGATGAGTCCTCTTTTGCACGGCTAAGTGTGCCCTGGTGGTAAGGGCTCGGGGGACTCTGTGTGCAGCTGTTCCCCGAGAATGTTCCGAATGCCCGTCAGTCGTGTCCTGCTGTTCTTTCCGATGAGCCAGGCCTCTGCCCAGGGCTCTCGGAGGCGGCTTTCTCTCTCTCTCTCTCCATTGCACTTTTGGCCGGATCTGGGTGCTTGTGGAAGGCTCCTAGCACAGCCTTTGGGGCTCCACATGAAGGCTGTGTGCCTTTATTTTATCATGGAACTTTGGAACAGGCTTTCTAAATTCATCCTCACCATTTCTTTAAAAAACCAAGCATTCCCTGGGTTTACTGGAGAAATATATAATGTTGCCTAATCAAATCATTTTTTTGGAATGAAAGTTTCCCTATTTATTAATACAGCTAGGTTTTATGGTCTTCCATAAAATACTAACCATAATTTCTGGCCATGTACCTTAAAAAGAACCTAACCAAGCCAAAATGAAGTGCTGATCAGAATAGAACGCCTAGATTATTTCCCGGGCTATTTTAAGCGTACAGCTATATGCTTTTTATGTGCATTTTTCCTAAAGGAATGAAGTATAATTGCTACAAAATAAGTTTCTAATATTTAAAAACAAAATATTCAGAGATTTGAGTCAAGAGAATATTCCAATATGTACCATCACGTGAATTTGAATTATGTTAAATATGCTGAATTTTTAAAAGAAAATCAGATTGCTGTAAGACTCAAGTGGAAACTCGGCCTCCTTGACAATTATTGCTAATTTTTAAAGAAAATATAAAACATGGTTATAAAATAATCTCCAGATTCCTGAAGCAGCAGCTAAAGAGGGATGCACAAGCTCAAGAAATAACTTGAAGATAGCGACTTCAAGTTGGAGAGTCCATAAATCATGCAGATGGCTCTCCCCCCCTCTAGTGACTAATTCAACATCTTCCCCCAAACAAAAACATGCTTTCTGAAATTAAAGATCAGATCATCAAGAGGAGCACCTAAGATGCAAGGCCTAAACAAAAATTAATTTATTTTCTTTCCTCCTTGTACTTCTTGAAGACACAGACTGAGAAGAAAATCGGGATTAAAAGAGATGTGCTTAGGGTGAATTCATCTGCTTAAACCTCACAGGCTGTGAGACGAGTGATTAAAAAGCCATCTCGAACTTGGACGGAGTCCACGTTGGTGGTAATGCCGCTCCCGCGCTGGCTTTCCGCGGGCCTGTGTCATTGTGAACCGGCCCCGGGAACATTTGACTGCGGATGATACGTGGATTATCTAGGTCAATTATACACTTAATCTGCCTTCTGGAGGATTAAGTATTTGCAGATTGACTCTGCGTTTGGCTTCTCCCAGGCAGTTATCAGATCAGGAAAGGGCCCAGCCCAAACTGCCTCGTAAGGGCTTAATCAGGCGGCAAGCGCGGTCGGATTCGGCTGGGGCTGCTGCTCAGAATTCTTTGCCTTCTACAGATTTTAATTTGCTGTCCCACTATCAGATCTTGCCTTGGTTCACTCTCTGTAGCAGCACAATAATCCAGTGTGGTTATTTTTCCTGAAAGAGGTTGAAAAACGAAAGCTCTGCCCATTAGAATATACTTGTTGTATTTATCTAGGAAGCTAAAGAAAATCTCACTTTAATAACCTCCTTAAATGGCAAAAGCACCATCCATGTGGGCATGTATCCATCAAAACAGTGGGGATTCTGCGCCAAGAAGGGCTGCAGACAGGCTGCTTGGGGAGCCTTGTGTCATAATCCAAAAGGGGCGACACCAGCGGCCAGGTAAGGGAAGCCACCCCCAGGGTACCCAGGGGAGCAGTGTGTGGGATTTGCCAGTCCTGCAGTGGCCTGCAGTTCTAGGAGGCTGATTCAACAAAACCAAGGCAAATGGCTTTCTGGGCCCTGAGACAGTGAGTTGTTTCCTGCGGGAAGACTTGGCAGACCGGGGCCTTCTGAGCAGGTGTGACCGTGGCTGGGTCCCTGCCTGACCTCTGGAGCTCAGCCCTGACCCTCACCAGCTCGGAAGGGAATGGAACCTCTCAGCGCCTTGGCAGGTTCGCCCAGATAATAGGATGCTCGTGGCATTGTTAGGAGGCCGTGATGCCACTGGGCCCCGGGAAGCGCTTGGTAAGTGCCGGCCACCGTCACCACCATCCTCATCACTGAAGTGGAAGTGCCCTTCCCTGCCCCTGCTTTCCTTGCTAACCAGAACGTCACGTCCACTCTCAGGTACCGTGAGCGTCTCTGTGTCACTGTAAGATCTTAACCCTAAGTTTGCTTAGAATTAACGGCGTGCACAGCTTGGTGCCTTCTTACTCTCTGAAACTCGCAGAGGGGTGGTGGTCGGCTGCTGGCCTTGCCGCTCCTGGCCGACTGACCTCAGGTGAATTGGTCTCTCAGAGCCTCAACTTCCCTGTCTGTGCAGAGGCTTACAGCGTGAGGGCTAGAAAACATAGTGGAGGCTCACACAGACAGAGTCAGTGACTTCGTTCTGCAGCTCCGGGGGATTGAACCCAGAGCTTGCACGTGCTAAGCGAAAGCCCAGCCGCTGAGCTCCTCCGTAGCCTTCCACTAATCTTTTAGCACCATCAGCGTTCTCTCTTAGAACTACTTGTTCGCTGAGGTGATTTTGAAATGATCTAGCCCTTGTGCTCCAGCCAAGGGTTAACAAATGGGTCCACATCAACCTCGAGAAGTTCAGGAGGCCAGGGCGGGGTCACAGTAACTCGGGAAGGTGAGTTTAACACCTCGGGTGTGGAGATGCGGCTATCACATGGACACTCGAGACATTTAGCAAGCAGCTAAGGAAAAATAAGATGCTGGAAGTATTACATTCCTCGAGCTCAGAGATTACTCTCCGCATGTTTATTCTTTTTCTCTGTGCTTCTACTCATTATGTATCTTTGAAATTAATTAGCAAAACAAAATTGCTTTTTTAAAGTTAATGATCTATATTTTCCATGTTAATGAATGTTCCTTGAACAATACTATCTGGATTCAGAATTCCCCACTCACCCCCAAATACTCCAGGTGACAGTGTGCACAGGAGCCAGGCCCCCAGGCGCAGCCACTCACAGCCCTGCGGGGCTGCGATGCCACTTGAATCCCATTGTCCCTGGCAGCGGCCCCTGTTCCGTGTCCCGACTCACTACAGGACCACTGTGCCAATTGGTCTGCAGACTGGGGGAGTTTATTACTGTCTAAACATAGAACTGATTCGCTGAGGAAAAAAAACCAAGCTGGATTCAACCAAGTAGTTCTCTTACACATAATGAGTAACTTAGCAGAATTCAACCAGAGTTTTTTATTTAAAAAATCTGTTCTCTGCATGTAAAGGAAATTGCTGAAGCTTGTTTTTTAGATGATGATGATGATGAGATGATGATGATGATGATGATGATGATGATGATGATGATGATGATGATGAAGCTACACTGCCAGAAACCCCCAGAGCGGGTACAAGTTGACCATGTGAGGCATGACCGAATATCGCTGTATGTGATGAGGCATGTACGTTTGTGGCAGGAGATAGATCTGATGCTCCTGGTCCAGACTTTCATGAAGTCTTGGACTGGTGGCTGGGATGCACATGTAGCCCCTGCCCACACCATGGAGAGGGCATCTCCTCTAATTCTAGCATTTTTTCCTGAGGTTATCCATCCCAAATGAAGCCCTCCAAGTCAATCTGATGCCGAGCTTTCCCGTACTTTTTAGATCAAATTTTAATCAAACTGTGTCTTCATTTCTGTCATCCACAATGAGACTACCAAGCACGTCCACCAGCCTCCTGGGACCTGCGTTGGAGTCTTGTGTGATTATACGCGTACTGGAAGGGGGAATCATCCAGAATACAGGTAGGAAAGGAGTGACAGTTGATTCTCTCACCCCGTTTTGAGCGTCCGTGTAAACTCTTGCGTTTAACTCATGTCCTGGGCCAGGCACCTGGGCTGCCAGAGAGTGTCATTCCTTTGGAAGACACAGGATCTGGGTGAGAGTTAGGGAAACAAAACATGGTGGCCAACTCCACTCACTTTGGCTGGAAACGCTACCTGCCATCCTGCCCTTCTCAGATGTACAAAAGGCTGTAATATATGCTATACAAAAACCAGGGGTGTGTGTGTGTGTGTGTGTGTGTGTGTGTGTGTGTGTGTGTGTGTTTCTCTGGCTATATGTGTCTATCTTACCAAGAAGTTGGGATAAATTTCCAAAGCCAGGAAAACCATATACCCAACCTAATTCTAAACTGAGGAACTTTCCAAACTGAAATTATAAAATAATCCACACTCATCTCCAAGAATCTCACCCTCTAATCCACTCCAAGACTCTCTATCTTTGTGCTTTCTGTCTTTCCCACCACATAAATCTTCTTTGAACAGATTTGATCCCTTTTATTGTCTTTGCTGAGGTACTTACAGTCTAACAAAATATTTAGCCAAAAGAAGAAAGCTCCAACAGTAGAGCTTTCTCTGTTTAGGGTGGTAGAAGTAACCCCGCTAGAAGGAGAGGGGAGGGGATGGAGCGTCTCGGGTGCCTCCAACACCCTATGATGGTGAAGCTCTTATTGACATATGAATCCATTTCTCAACTCCTTTGATCTTGGAATCCTAGGTATGGGAACACATTTCTGTTCCCCATGGACACTGGAATACTCTCCGTGTCCAGATGGTTTGAGGATTCAGCAATGTTGCATACAGAAAAAATAGGAAGGCATTCGTAGACTGGATTAATTGTGTCAATGGGTTGTTGCTATATAAAAGGACTAAAATGTTTATTCTTTTGTTGGTATCCTCACAGATTTACATTTCAGTAGCTTATCTCCAAATAGTTCCTTAGTCATCTGGCTACTTCGGAAGACAGCCATGGAAATACATCTCATTTACTTCAGGGCAAACCTGACATAAAATCAGCTCAGAATTTTCTCTGGAGGTTGTGTGTACTGCCGAGCCTTTGCTAAGTGTCTTTCTCAGAACAGCTTTCTGTGTTCCAGGAGACATTTGGTGAAGACAGTTAATTTGTTTTCTTTTCCAGAGGAGAATGTTCCATTAATCGCTCTAAGGAGCCAGGCTGATTGCTCTGTTGCATTAAGGTCACGGTATTCTCATTACCATGGCCGACACGATGCTTTGGCATCCTAGAAAGGTGTTTTTTTTTTTTTTTTTAATGTCATTCGTATGGCCTGAAAGCAGGAAGTGGCAGACTCAGACCCCACCACCCATGTTCAAGTGCACGTGGGCATTCGTGCACACATGTACACACACAGGGTAGCCAAGGCACATTTTGTGGAACAAATATTATCACATTTTGTTGCAGGAGACAAGATGTACCAAATTCTCCAATACTTCTTGTTAATTATCCCGTCACGGTTCCTGTCCCCACCACACTCTGTAAAGACTACGGTTATTGTTCAAAGGCTTCCCTCTGTCAGGACCTAGGGCCATTGTCACTTGCTCAGATGTCTTACCTGAAGGAATGAATTGAAAACATGAGTCACAGATCCCTGGTAAAGTGCAGGCTGTGAACCCCCTCCTCCTCCTGCTCACCTGGGAATTGGTAAGGGGGGCGTAACTCCAGCCCTAGCACAGCCCACATGCACTAGAATCTGCATTGCAGCAAGATTCTCTGATATTTCGATGTGCGGTAGTGTCTGAGGAGTACTAGGCAAGACTAGTGACTTTCAAACTTGTATGCCCCCAGCTCACATAAGGAAAAAATGTTAAGGTGAGCAGGCATGGTGGCATACACATCTATAATCCCAGCCCTCAGGAGGCTGAGGTAAGAAGACGATCCCCATAGGCTACATCATGAGTTCAAGGCCAACCTCAACAGCATGGTGGGAACCTGCCTCAACTATTTATTCATCCATTCATTCATTTCTTCTCGCTGAGCATGGTGGCATACACTTGTAACCTCAGGACCTTGCAAGACTCAGGCAGGAAGATCACAAATTTAAGCCCAGCCCAAGAAACAGTGACTTTGCAAGACCCAGTCTCTAATTTAATTTTTAAAAATGAACAAAAGACTGGGAGACAGCTCAGCGCAATGGTGCTGGGTTCAACCCTCAGTCCTGAGGTAAAGGAGAAAAAGGAAAAGAAAAACACAAATTTTAGGGCTAGACATGTAGCTCAGTAGTGGTAGGGCATTTTCTTAGCATACATGAGGCCTGGGTTCAGTCCTCAATCACACACACACACACACACACACACACACACACACATGCACACACGCTCCAGCCCAACTTTATTTTGCAACCCAGCATGTATACACACCATACATACACACAGTGAAAAAGAAGAACCCTGTGAAACACTGCCCATGTCATCATACGCATTGCCGTCTGGTGTTACCTGGTCCATCTTTCAGAAATGGTGGTGGAAATAAGTGAAATCATTTCTTCCTACACTCATGCGTCACTGCACTCAAGTGTTAAAATCTAGTCCCTCACCCTTGGCCAAAATTGCTACACTGAGCCAGTTAATTCTCCATGGCAGGGTGCTGCTGTGAGCACTGAAAGGTGAAAATACCCCAACTTCTTCCCTGGGTGTCGGTAGCAACCACCACCACCCCAGACGCGGCAACCAGAGCTCTCTGCAGATAGGACCAGATGTGCAGAAGGGTCACCTGCATCTAAATTTGACTAGAGAAGCCACTGCCAAATGTAGACAAGGGACCCCTTGCGCTCCTGGTGTCACATGTCCCTCTGCCGTCCCCACCCATCAGGTAACAGTGTGATAAATAGGAGGTAGTGATCGTGACAAAGCAGAGCTTATTTACTGTTCAGCAGGTGCTGGAGATACCTGGGTATCTTTGGTGCTGGGCGTAGTGGCGCATGTCTGTTATCCTAGTGTCTAGGAATCTGAGATAGGAGGATTGGAAGTTTGAGCCCACCTGGGCAATTTAGCAAGCCCCTGGCTCCAAAAAAGAATACAAAAGAAAAGGAAAGGAAAGGGAAGGGGAGGGGAGGAGAGGGAAAGGAAAGGAAAATGCATTAGCTGGCTACAGAGTCAGCCCACTCTGCGACATGCGCTGTGCTTGGACACTTGGTCCCCTGAGTGCTCAGGGACATCTTTGAGTGAGACTCACCTCACTCCCCCCCTCCTGCATCCCCCCAAAATAACCCCAGTCCAAGACAAGGGAAGGAAGCAAAGCAGCGCAGACCGGCGATACCGTATTTCCTCCATTGTTTCCCTTATTTTTCCTTTTCTTTGTAACTATTGCATCAGGACCCTGATTTTTTCTAAAGAAGAGGAAAAAAGAAAGTTGCCACTTCCACCAGGTGGCTGCCAGTTATTTCTGTGTGTCCAAAAACCTGACAAGAAGGCTCCCCTCACTTCATTCTTCCAAGTTCCCAATTCAGAAGAGAACAGTTAACAGCCTCCTGTCCTTCTGTTAAACTCCTGCCGAGTTGACTAAAAATCCAGTTAATAGAGTCTAGTGATTCGCCTGCAGGATGAATATTCCTGGATCAAAAGGCTCACAATGATAGTGTCACTTGCCATATTGGGTTGCCTTGACTGCCTTTGGCAGAATTTTCCACTCCGACCATCCCTGGACCCAAGCCAGTCATATCAACAAAGCTCTAGGTCTTACCCAGGATGGGGTTAGTATTAATTACCAGGTCTGTGTGCCAACCAGGGTAGAAAAGCCCCTCTCATTAATTGTGTAGGAAAAAAAAAACTTTTAGAGAAAGAACAAATAATATGTAAAATAAGCAAAGTTAAGTTCATGAGTTGTTTTCTAGTGAAATTTTCCAAATCACCTTCTAAGGAAGAGAAATCTCACAACGCTTTTGTTCAGAAAACTCTTTCTCTGGCCTAGGAAACCTTCTGTGAGAATGAAAAGTCCTAGGTGTTCCTGTGGCTTTGGGAGCCCTAAGACAGTGTCACTATCTGAGGGGACTTTGACGTACAGAGGTCAGCTGGCCATACCTGGACGCAGGCTTGGTTGTAATGGTCTGGAGGTTGGGGGCACACTGCTGGCCTCTAGTAGGTGTGAGACCCCACAGCACACAGCACAACCCCACCCCCAGCAATGAAAGTATCGTGGAAACAAACATGCTCTGGGTCATTTGGTATTTCTCCCTGTACAAATCCTTCGCCTTTAATGATAATGGACTTTTTGAACTTAGACTGTAATATAAGTCATTAGCATTACTTTCAGGTCTTCTAGTAACTAAAATCAGGATATGTACCTGATAGCTTTCTCGCAAAGCAGTTTTCAAAACTAGTCTCAACAAGCAGGTGCAGGGGCCTGACTGGGGGTTCAATCCCCGGGGCCAGCAGGACCAGCCCTGCCCCCAGGGCACCCTGAGACAGCGAATGACATTGGGCGTGGTAGTTTGTGCCTGCAATCCCAGCTCTTGGAAAGCTGTACACAGGTGGATCACTGGGAGTCCAATCTAGTAGTGAGACCCTGAACACCCTGTAGACCCTTCCCTAAAAAATACACACACAAAAAAAAAATAGTTTCAAAACTCCATTTGGAAAGGTCCTCCAAAAGCCATCCTTCTAGGGTGTAGAGAATATAAGGTAAGGGCTCATTATTACCTCAGCTTGAGGTTCACAGTGCCCCAGCGTACAAGGCGCCCCCAGGCCTCCGAGGACCAACCGTTTCCCATCATGCACACATGACAGACGCCGACTATCTAGTCAGACATCGCTGAGTTCTGCTTCTGGATCTGCGGCTTGCTAGCTACCCGACTTGAGTCACTTTACCCTGTCCAGGCCACAGTTTTGTCCTCTATGGTACCATGGGTAAAAAGAGCTTCTAGCTCTTTGCAGTTGGAGGAACATAGGAGGCACAGCTCGGGCACGGCACGCAGAAACGACTCCCTCAGGACCTCTCATTCTTGTCTCCGTTGCCTGTCGCATAGGTGGAAAGTTAGACACAAACACACACCCTTGCCCAGTGCTAGGAGAGGCCTTGTAGCCGACAGGAAAGTCCCAATACCTTCTGCACCCCTGCACCTGTAATCCTAGTGCTTGGGCGGCTGAAAACAGGAGCATCCTGTAGTGATCCTACAGTCCAATCTATGTAGTGAGACCCCATAGATCATGTACTAAATACATAAAAAATTGATAAAATTCTGTACCCCTGGGGATTTTGCAAACCAGAGGTCAGATGACCAGGAGCATGGCCACAAGCTCCAATCCCAGTTTTGCTGCAGGATTGTGAAAGGCAAGTTGTTTCAAAGAATTGCAAGATTCTAGTGACAGAGAGACTGCCAAGGCAGAGCCCAAGGAGGCAGTCTTGGGTTGGACCAGTGGGTGTCCAGGCTGAGAGTTTGGGGTGGGAGGAGTCTGTGCACGGGTTCTAAACAAGAAGACATTGTTGCTACCTCTGGGAGCGTCCTGGACCACAGTGCTGCATCTGCATCGAGCCTTGGCGAGGCCTTGCCTAGGAGACTTTCTTTCAATTAAAGGACCAGCATTGTTGAAGCTGCGATCATTCCCATGGCCATGAGCTCTGTAGAGTTGAGCTGTTCTGTGACCTCCGGGGCTAAAGTTTCCTATCCACATACATCGTGTCTTTGCATGCACATTCCTCATCCGGGAGTGCACATCAGAGCCACTTACGTATTTTTTATTTTTAAAATGTGCTCATTCCAGCTCTACGCCGACATTTCTGAGTCAGTCGGGGGATCCAACATCAGCTAGACAGACTCAGACCTCATTGCCTTAAGTGCTGAGGCTCAGTCTAGTCAAGAAATGCCGAGGCTGGTCCATTGTGCGTGACTTTGTCCCCAGCATATATTTGGTGATATCTGGAGATATGTTTGACCCTCCTGGGTGGCTGGTGGAGTGGGAATATAGGGTGCTACTGTGGTAGAATCGCTGAGGGTGAGCTCCCCACCACGCACTAGGTACCCCCTCAACAAAGAATTATCAGCCAAGAGGTCCGTAGTGCTGAGCCCCGTGAATTCTGGTTTGGAGGACAGGATGTACTGAAAGGCACCTTTGTTATTCTTCCTATTTCTATTTCTATCTTTCCTATTTTGTGTTCTATTGGACAACTTGAACTTTTTTCTCATAGGAGTTATAAAAAAGATAGGAAAAGGTCCTGTTACTTTAAGACAGGAAGCTTGAGGTCTAGAATGAGCCTGAGAGTATTAATAATGTCTCCCCTGGGGCCGGGGAATAGCTCAGTAGAATAAGCACTTGCCAGGCAAGCACAAGGGCCGGAGTTCAATCCCCAGTCTCACAAAAAAATAAAATAATAATAGTAATGATAATAATAGCAATGATAATGTCTCCCCTTCCACCATGGCCTCCCTAGGGACCAGCAGAGGTAAATACTCAGTGACTATTGGTTACCCAGCTGTTGGGGGTCCCAGCCTCCCCATATTATCCTGTACACTTTGTCAAATAGGTTTTCAGTTCTATGTCCAAATCTAACTAAAAAATGTCAGTCAAGTCATTTAGACATCTCACGTTTTGTAGTCATCGATTGAATATTTTTGACACCTTCAAGAGACACTGTCCTGGCTACAGGATGGGGGAAACTCATCCTTTGAGCCTATTTGATTTGTTAACTCATTTCAGAAGACTCACTGGAAAACATTTTCTGCTTCAACCACATTTGAAATAATTTGTGCAATATCCTAGTCCTGTTTTCCACTTCACTGAGCCTTTGAGGCAGAGTCTAATTCTCTTGGTCAAGATGTCTTAGCGCTTTGGCTCTGAACTGCTTGAGCCCACGTTTGGCCGTCCAGCTGTGAAGATGGAAAAACAGCACGTTACTCCAACAGCGGCATTAGTCAGGTCCCCCAGCTGCCGCCCCTGCGTGAGGTCAGTGCTCCGTGTCATCTTCCTCGAGCCCTGGTAAGAGGAGCCTGAAATGCTCGACAGATGTTCACATGGTAAAAGTGGCTCTTTTGATCCAGTCCCTAAGAGGACTTTGGGGATGAGTAAAAGGGCATTGGGGGCAGCTGTCTCCTAAAAGGCAAAGGGCAAGCAGGAGGAAAGATTCCAGTAATTAACAGTTTTTATAAATAGTTATTTAATAATGACAGCTTGGTACCATTTATTTAGAGCTTGTTTTATGCGTATAGTTTCCTATGTGGAGAATAATGGTGCCATCTTACTAAAGGTGTTATTGCTCTTACGTTGTCCTGGCAGCCCTGTCTAGGACGGAAGCACCTTTACGATCTCCATTTTGCATTTGTTTTACATTTGGTTGAGCTGGGAAGAGCCAGTATTTATTGGGTGCTGTCTGCGTACTAGGTCCTGTGGGAGGCAGTAAGTGTCATGATGCATGGAATTCTCATGACTTCCTCCTGAGGTAGGTTTTTGCAAATGAAGAATTTGGGTCATTGATTGATATGTTGACCTTACCAAATTTAGAACCCCGGGGAACTGGTCCATGCTAGATCCAATTCCATTCTTTCTGACTCAAAGAATAGACGCCTGACCGTAATACCTGAGGAGGAAAGAAAATAAAACATTCAAATTTGTGTTCCCCAACCCCCAGAGGTCTCCACTGTGCTGAGCGCTGTGTCCCAGGTCCATCCACTGGGGTTCCTCCCATACAATAGCACAACCGTGTACAAGACAGAGACGGTCCCTCAGGGACCTCGGGGCAGGCCGAGGCTTAACAGTCACAGCTTGCCCACTAACAGGGATAGGACTTGCATAGCTACTGTCACCTCCCTAGGGCAGTGACCTTGGAACATGTGGATGGTGTCGCTGGGATTGAGGTCCGCGAGCAGCAGCAGTACTTGGGCCTGAAGATAGGTGATCTCAGTGCCGTGGCCCACAGCAGGATGAAGTCCCATCCTGAGCTGGGGGACCTGGACCCGGGAGGGAACCTTGCATACCGTGTGTGCTGCAAAAATCCCTCCCAACCTAGGCCCAGCGAAGGGGTGGGTTTCAGCGTTTGGTCCCCATCTCTCTGTGTGCTATGTCTAAGGTCTTTTATCCCCTAAGAACAAAGTTGTGTGGTTTATTTGGGAGAGAAATGATGGTAACACGATGCCATTACATCGCAGACAGCTGATAAATGGTTTACGGTAACAGCTTAAATGTCTTAAGCCAAGCTTGACACAGTGGTATTATTAAGCAACAATGCCCAAGATTTTCCTACAGGCCCTGTTGATTCTTTTAACCTATCTACATGGCTAAGTTTTCAATGGCACTATGAGGTTTCACAGATTACCAGTATTTTCCAGGGGAGGAAAAAGTAATCCAGAATTACAGAAAAACATGGTTATCCAATCTGAACATAATGCAAATAGTTGCAACTAAGTCATTACGTGATGATTATCCAGTAATGGCCAAGATGTCAGCGGTGTGAAAATCTGTGCTCAGGTATCACCAACTCCTTCCTTGATTTCGTTCTAGTCAAAGCTTACAATAAACAAGGTGACAAGGTGCTGAAAGAGGAGGAAAGGAAGGAAGGAGGACAGAGAAAAAGAGAAAGAAAAGAAAGAAAGGGGGTGTTTATTTTTTCTCTCCGGCTTTTGAGAGCTTTGCAGAGAGTTCATCAGCTGTTAGCCAACTCTTGAAAGTAGCAAATCCCTGGGCCAGGACCGTGGTTCACATGGCATTCAACTTTCTAAGTGAACGGGGGGCTCGGGGGGCAGGAGCAGGGGCACCACAGGCCCCTTAGTGACGCTCGCTCCTGCCAGGGGCTTCTAACACCAGGGGACCGTACAGCAGGGCACGCGGGATGTGCATCTGGGCGTGAGGGGTTTGCTCCGAGACGCCCCGCTTGCTGACGGGAACTGGAGAAGCGGAGGCCCGCACGCATTTGTTGATGCACATTAGAAATAAATTTGGGCCTCCAGCTCCAAGAACTCCCGAGCACCAGCACACACAAAGGAACGCTGTTAGCGCTGTTAGCGATTTTACGGCGGGGCAAGGAGGCGTAGCGCAAGAAATACGGAAATAACGCAGCTTGCTTTAGAAGGGAAGAGAGGCTCAAATTAATCCAAGACACCGGAGGCATAGGACTATTTTCTGCCGCCAGATTTTCCCTTTATAACTTGAGACATGCAGCAGTCTAAGTCCGGCTCAAACAATAACTGAAAACACAAAAAGGGAAAAAGAAAAACAAAAATAAAACCAGACTCAGGGCATCTGAGTCCCTACAAAACAACTCCAAGGGAGTGACCGGCCGCGCGCACTATTACTATTAAATCTTACATTGTCATAGCCAAATTGGGGGCTCGGGTGAAGTCCTCCCCCCTCCCCAATGCTTTTTGGGGGGAAGGGGGAAAGGGTTGGGAGGGGTGGGGGGAACCAAGCCAATCAAAGTTAAAATAAAGTCTCTTTCTAGCAAGACTACTGTCTATAACATGTTGTTCCTTATAGAAAGTGGGATATGGTGGCATTTGCTTGATTAACTTGCTCGACAAAAGTGACAGCTGCTGTGTGTGCACGCGGATAAGCTGCACCGCGCAGTTCCGCCTTTGTACATCTGTCAGCAAAAAGGGAAGAATAAAGAGTGAAAAGAGACAAATTGGTCCCAAAAGACACTCCATTCAACTTAGGAGGTTTGCCCCATTCAGGCGCGCACTGTGTGCCTCAAGTACTGAGAGCTTATTCAATTTCATTCACTCTTTCGAATGAGCCCACAAGTGTTTAATTTCTTATTCTGTCGCCTCAAAGAGGGGGAGGGGTGGAGAGGAAGGAGGAGGAGGGGCCCCCCCACGGCCTGGCTGGGTGATCCAGGCCGCTCATATTAACTCATGGCTGATGCCTGCTTGCGCTCCCAGGGCCCAGGCCCCTGTGCCCATCTGAGCACTCCAATGGGGGGCCCCCGGCGCAGGCTCCTCACCTCCTGGCTGGAGGAGTCAAAACCATTGGGTAGACACCGAATGCGCCCGGCAAGGTTGAGTGCTTGTCTTGCCCAGCGACGGTGGTCTCAA
>PVKN010020814.1:0-15780 GCA_004027915.1 Capromys pilorides
TTATTGTAACCATCATACCAACTTGTTCTGAAACTTCTTCATAGCTATTTTATCTTTTTTTCTCATTAAAATGAATAGAAATAAAAAATAAATAAAAGTAAAAAAAAAAAAAACAGTGCTAATTGTTCCTATTTCACATGTTTCCTTTTAAAAGCAGTAATAGATGTGGGAGGAAACAAAATATATACACAAAAAATTCATCATGAATTACGTATTTAAAGTCACTGACCATTTCTAGGGCAAAGTAAACTACTCATCTTTGTCTTTCGTGAGATCCAGTAAAGAAATTCTCACACATAATGTCTTTGACATACATTTGTTCATGAAGTTCTAGTAAGTGTCCCAAGGCACAACAATGAGCACACTACAATAAGAAAGTTATGCACTCCCAAAAAAGGCAATTTAAGTGAATGTTTTACACCGGTGTAGTGCTCTATCCGTGGAATCCTTCAATAGCCACCTCCACAAACTTGGTGTTACCAGGCAAGCCCTTCTAATACAAAAGAAGTAAGAGACGTAGCCTTCAAATCTTAGTTACCAAGCAAGTGCACTGTTGAGCATAAAATCTGAGTTTTATTAACTTTCAGATGAGGGCTCAGAGAACTCTTTGTCTAAACATATGATAGGAATTAATAACATAAATACATCCAAAAAGCTCAGATAAGAAACACATAGCAAGCCTTTAATAGGTTATAATACATGTAGCCTCTTATTATCAAGTATGTAACCTCTGCAGTCCCCCTTTCAGAGAAAAATAACCTTCTTTATGAAATTCTGTTCACGCTCCATAGCTTAGACTGATAAACCATTATATTTGCTACATTATAGCTATCATAAGTTTGGACAGGAAAGTTCTTTAAACATAAGTGACATATACACATTATTTTGAGGATGAATAAGAAAATTACACTACTGTGTATTCTTGATCTACTTACTGGAATTAATCATAGCTTATTACTAATGCAAACATGAATCAAACCTTACCACCAATGCTGATGTCTATCATAACATCTATGTTATACATAAGGGTTTGTCTGTATAGAGAGATTTAATATAGCAGTCTTCATATATTTCCACTTCTATTAGAATTATCAGGAGGCTGGGGAGATAGCTCCATAGTCTAAGTACCTGCCTGGCAAGCACAAGGACCCAAATTTGATCCACAGTACCACATGCCTTACCAGCCTCACACAGTCAGACACTGAAACTGGGTGTGGTAGCACACGCCTATAATCCTAGTGCTGGTGAGGCTGAGACAAGAGGATCACAAGTCTGAGCTGCATAGTGAGTCCCTATACCAAATAAATAAATAAATAAATAAATAAATAGTTTTTTAAGAGATTCTAGAATTATCAGATTAAGAGGTTGATTTTTATTTTCAAATATCTTCATGTTATAAATATTCGTGCATTATGATTGGTGCCCTTCATTTTAGCATGAGAATTTTTAATTCAGAACCATATCACAAAATCCCAGTCAGGAAAACCTTTTTAAAATGGGCACTGCTGTCTAAGATTAATAATAATAAATTTCTTTTAATAAACACCTGTAATCCACCAAGTACACACACTAGTCAGTTTACTTTATTTAATTCTCATGTCCCTGAACAAATGCTGTAAATCCAGGATATTATTTCCCATTTTACAGATGAGAAATATATGACCTAGAAAATGCATAACTCTTGTACCAAGAGTATAAAGCTAATAAATGACAGAACTGGGCCGGGCACAGTGGTGCATGCCTGTAATCCCAGCACTCGAGAGGCTGAGGCAGGAGGATCAGTGCAAGTTCGAGACCAGCCTGGGCTACAGCAGTGAGCTCAAAGCCAGCCTGAACTGCGTAGCAAGACCCTGTCTCAAAAAGACAAAAAAACAAAAAAATAGAACTGGCATTGGCCAGGGTTGGTTGGGTAATTCATTGAATTTATTCATTGAATAAAATTAATTATTTTAAATGACAAAATATTATCATTCCAACAATTATCACAGATTCTTCAATGAGACAGAATTGTATTCATCATGACATTAAAGTGCTGTTACCAAAGCCTATTCTGTCCATGTTTTGCTTAAGTGACAAATTCCATATCTTGGGTCCAAAAGTGTTATAATAAGAGACAAGAAATAGTTTGGCCAGCATCTACCCAATATATATTGGCACATTACATTACACTGCACCTTGCTGTAGTGAGTCACATACATTAAATAGAACTATCAGTAGAGAAGACACTCGGCTCTTGACGGTAGACCCATCAATCGGCTGCCTGAAATTGTGCAGTGATTTACTCTATGCACGATCAAACAGGATGAGTGCGCAGAGCCATCAAACTAAATTTCAGAATTAAAATCATCTCAAAGCACACATTTGGAGCAGACTGTAACAGAATGTAGTTCAGCAAAATGAGGAACCAGAAGTTGTACCATAATCCAAAGACTTTGTATGGATTTAAAATGAAGAAAAGAAATTAGCAATAAGCTTTTGACTGAAGAGCATGAACCCTAGGGCAAGTATTGGGGCTGGCAGGTGTTCCAGTAACAGGACAGGGCAGGGAAACTGCCCTGCCCACAGCCAGCGGCTGTGCCCATTCTTCCCTCAAGGAGCCAGATGTGAGTGACTGCTCTCCTGAGCTCCTTGAGAAGGAGCTGTGGTGAGTTCCAGCCCTGAGTTGAGCTCCCAGCTGGGAGGACTACATGGAGGCCTAGTTTTACTGGGAGATGCCAGAGTTAACGCTGATCCCAAAACCTGCCTGAAAAGCATGGGGGAAAACATGGGGACAGACAATCTGGCTTGAAATATTTTTTTCTGTCCTCAGTACTGTGCTGCTTTGGAGAAATTACCCAACTGCTGGGAGCATGTGTACTACACTATAAAACAGAGATTGAATCATAAAAATACCAGTGGCATTGTGAGGACTAGCTGACACAATGCCCACAACCCTGATCAGAGTCTTCTCCATAGTTTTTCTTCTCCCTCCATCTTTCCTCCATGAACTTTTGCAAGAGCTCCCTGAGCTCCCCCACAGTCTCTGGGAGGTAGGACCCAAAGTGTTCTGTTTTTTGTTGTTGTTTTTGGGTTTTGCTTGTTTTGTTTTGTTTTTTTTTTTTGTATTTTAGGGAAGGTTCTACAGGGTCTCACTACTAGATCAGACTCATAGTGATCCATCTGTTTTCAGCCTCCCAAAAGCTGGGATTACAAGCTCCACGCCCAGTCTCAATTGCCCCTCAGTGTGCCCCAGGGGTGGGGCCTGTGCAGGCAGGCCTGGGGATCGAACCCCCGAGCTATTTGGCTGGCCCTAGGACCCACAGCTTTGGAGAGCACACTTCTCTGTCCTTTAAGGTTCCTCCTCAACCTCCTCATTTGGCTCCAGGGCCATGCTTGCTATGCTTTAAGAAGGGGCTCTACACAGGGAAGTGAGAGCTGTAGCCCTCCCTCTCTGTCGCTTTTGTGGAGCCCCAGGGTCACTGCTAGCAGGCCTGGGGAGGCTTTTTACACTAATGGTGAACTAAATGATACATTAAATTGGGTGAGGGCTGCCTTCAGGTGAAGATGAAAAGGGCTCTGGCTGCTCTGGAAGAGACTCTTTCCTCCAGGGTGTTTTCAGCTATGCTTTTCCCTTCCTTTTTAAAAAGCACAGGTGATGAGAACCCTCTGTATGTAACCCCTGCACTAGCCCAGCAGCCCAGGTCACTCGCTGCTGCAGGAAAAGAAGGAAGGGAGGCCCATGCAAGAAGAAATGCTGCCGCAGCTTTCAATTTTCTTTGCTTCCTCATGCTTCCTTTGGAAGGAAGGAAAATACAAGTGCACAGGAGGTAGCATTTATTTTACCAAAACTTGGAAAAACAGATAATCCAGGTCTCTGGGTAAGTTCCTGAAGCATTTTATCAACTTTTGATTACAGTGCCAGCTAGGATCAGTTTTGCTAGAATGAGTTAGGGATTCTCTGTGTGTGCCGTGCGCATTTAATACAGACAGCCCACATGTGAGTCCGTGGAGGACCAAGGGAAGACTTTTAGAAAATATGGGACTCAGTCTCTCCAAAAGGTCACAGGGCAGATTAATGTCACACAAAGGAGGCAGAGAGACTTGGACCTCAAGCTTATGGGAGAAAGCCTGCTGTCTTCTCAGAGTGCAAATTGCTCTAAAGGCCCTATGTCAATCCCAGCAGAATAAGACCATTGTACTTTACTGCCTGCTGCTTATGTACAGTAAGCTGGAGCAGCCTGTGCACTTTCAACCACTTCTTTATACTTTATACTATTAAAAATGAATATAGTACGTATCTAGTTTGGTCCCGTGAGCTTCCAATACAAAGAATAGTGATAGGATATTTTTAACTTTTTAAAAAAATTTTCTTAGTTACATAAGAGATAAAACATTTTAGAATGTTATAAACAGATAAAACATGTGAATTGGTCACACACATATGAACACCGCCCACTCACATGCTTACATATTTCTAGAAACACATGGCTGAGCAGGGTTGAAATGCGGGTCTCAGCAACCTCTTACCTTGTACAGCTGCCATGAAAATTTAGTGTAGCAAACAGAAAGTTACTTCAGAGCAGTGCCTGGCATGCAGTGAGCACTCAGCACATGGCACACGCATGTACGTACGCATGCTTCACTTGCACGTGTGCCCGTAGCACCCTTTTTGCCCTCTCTGCACACTGCACAGACTTAAACATAGCCAGCTGGGTGACAGAGGAGCGGACAGTAGGTCTGTCACCAGCAAGTTCGAATGGCAGAAGAGTGGGCAACAGAGAAGCTCTAGAAAAGAATCATTTCCGGTGTGTGCTACTCTGGGTGCAGGAGAAGATGATCGGTGGTACCCTGGAGGTGGCCCTGGCTTCGTGTGAGGTAGAGACAAGAAGCAGAGGGTGGCTGCGCGCTGCCAGGTGGCCTCTAGCAGCCTATCTCTGAGTCCCTTTTTCTGTAGATGGAGGTCACAGGTGAAAAGAAGATGCATCAGAACCCTGAGTGGGAGTATGACAGGAATAGAAACGAGGTCTCCTCTTTGTTCACCCTAGAATGTCACCATGCTCCCTGCCTGGCTTATAGACTATGTTGTTCGCCTATTTTTTCCTTCAGAAATGACTCACAAATGCTATGTTATTTTGCCTTACACAAACCGCTTTCCATCAACCCAGAAAAGAAAAAAAAAAAAAAAGCTCTTAAAGACATATGATAAACATGGCACATCTGTTTTTAATAAGTGACAAAGTATAATAAAACCTTTACTTCCGAAGAATATCCAGAATTTTATCCTGAAGAAAAACTGCATCCATCTGGTCCCAAGAGAGCTGGGTTTTGCATTAGGGATATTTGTTGGTTAGGTGATTGGAGAGTGGGAGTGGGGAAAAGGGGGAAGTTGTTAGATCTAACACTTATCGTTAAGTGGAGCTAGTTTCTAAAAATGTAGCATCCAAAAACTGGTGAGTAATCCTTCTCCGTAGTGCAATATTATGTCACCAGATCTGCTGAGCCAATGCACAATAAAATTAATCCCCCATTCTGCAAATGCCGGTGAGATGGCAATCACAGATGTGCTGAGACAGAACTGTGCGTGCCAGGCAGAGTTCAGGAGCCGCAGACCTAGGCTGTTGATGAATTTCCGGTCCACACATCACTCTAAGTCTGCACTGTCTGAAGAGAGGAGGAGGTGGCAGAGCAGTCAGCCAATTGCCTTGCAGTTCTATCCCCTCCCTTTCCCAGAGTCATTATTGCACATTTTTATATCTTATTTTAAGATTTCCAACCAAGTGGGCAACATATTCATCATGAAGACAGCACAGGCTGTCAGCATGAACTCAGTGTTACACGTTCAGTTTTAAACTTGAGGCAACTACTGAGGTGTGCACAATCAGCAGGTGATAAGGATGTATTTGGGACCCAAATTGGTACCACTCTCCAGCTCTTTCCACTATATTATGCTGATCTAAACATCATATATCTATGCTTAAATTCTTTTTGATTCTCTCTCTGTGTGTCTCTGTCTCTGTCTCTCTCTCCCTCTCCCTCTCCCTCTCCTTCTCCCTCTCCCTCTCCCTCTCCCTCTCCCTCTCTCTCTCTCTCTTTCCTTCTCCCTGTCCTCCTTCTCTCTGTGTCTCTTACTGAAAGGGTAGGCACAAGGCAAAGCTGCATCAGTGGCAAACCAGAACAAGTGTTATCCTTAATTCACAAGTCTCATTCATTATGGCTCTCTGATTACTATATGACACCAAGGTCTATATTTCTTCAGAATCCAGTCACCTGTCCATAAAATCAAGATCTAGTCCTTCAAAACACCAATATTTTCATTTGTTGAGCTTCCATACAAGCTGGCTAGGGACAGGAATGATCTCTGGACCTATTTTTAAAAATATGCTAAGGAAAACTAACTCACTGTTACAAAAAGGCAGAACAAAAAATTCCCCTGGGAGGGCACCAAAACCTTCCATTATGTTGTTCGTTGCTAAAATATTTTAGTATCTGGCCCTCTCCAAGAAGAACGTAAAGCCCACAAAGACAGGCATGTCACTGTTTCCTCCCTATAAATCAAAAAGATTGCACAGAGCCTGGCATGTCATAGGAGCTCAATCTGCATCTGTTTCATAGATGAACAGGCAAAACTCTCACATTACCTGTAAGTCCCATCGCAAGAACCTGAATAGAGCTGTTTTAAGTGAGCACTTAAAACAAAGGATTCCAAGACCCCTAGTAAAAGTTATTCTTCCACTAAAAAAAAAAAATATCAAATTGAGCATGTACCCACCCTAGCTGACTCACTGACAGCAACGAGAAAGCTGCCCAACAGTAGCAGGAACCCTTCCAGAGACGACACTCACCCAGTCAGTGTTTGGGCAAGCAGCCCAATTAGTTGAGTTCCAACAATTCTCATTTCACTGAAAATCACAAAACAGTCTTTACTTTTTAAAAAATATCCTTTTTGTGTTTCTTCCCTTTGCTCTTTGGAGCTCTGAGTTCAGGGGGAATGCCTTTCCTGTTTCTTGTTGTGTACCTAACACCCAACGTGCAGCTGGTACTGGTAGACAGTTCTTCTATTAGTGAACATATGCATCCATGTGTTTTTTCCTTAGATCATTTCAACTAATCATTGAATACTCACTCTGCTCCTGGCCGAACACTCTTGGGAGCCCAGAGGGAATGTGAGCTTAATGTTCTTCTAACCCATGTAGTATTTTGTGTTATTTTTTCCCCTCTCAAAAACTCACTGTCCCTGAGATCTACAGTGAGAAAACTATAGCAAGGAAAATTGGGGTGTCTAGTGAAGTGATTTAACTTGCTTAGCCACCATGTCCCAGTGCCAGCCTTTCAGGTAAGACCACATGATGGTTCTCAGAGTGCCCAGGCACTCTGTGTCTTTCCTTCCTTCAGGCAGCAATCAATGTTCTACTCACGACTGCTGAATATAACCCGGGCTGGATGCAATAACATACATTTGATATTATTAAATTTGCTTTTATTGTTGTAAATGTTGTTAAAGTTAAAACGTGAAAAATAGCATGGGTCCCCAGACACTGTCTGTGACGCTAATGGAGAAGTCAGCCTCACTCTAGGCCTTCCTTAAATGGGGCCCTTTCCCATCCAGAGCTAGTCTCCCTTCACCCTCCTTTCCTGGTGGGGTGGAGTTTCCAAGCCAGGAGCTGATCCAGACTTTGTAGCTGGAGGCTCCCTCTGAGACCTCCCCTTTTTCTAGTTTGACACTGGAAAAAACACTCTGAGTCCTAAGGGGGTAAATCCCCACCTGCGTTCACCCCCCTCCACCTCAGATCAGACTCTCGCCTCTGCTGTTCCTAAGCTGTGGGACAATGACACCTCCCCAACATGACAGAGCCCTCCTCTTGTTTATATAAAGACCCCAATTAAGCCAGAAATAGAACTTAGCACTGCAAACATTGTTTTAAAAAGGTTAAGACATTCAGGCCGGTGCTCCTGTTCATTATTCTCTGCTGAAACCCAATATTAGTAACAGCATGTACCAAAGTCCTGGACCATGAATTAATAACGAAGCACTTGTACTGGAAAATATGTGAGCACCTAGTTACTTTATTTGGCAGGCACCTATGGGGACAGGGGCTTGCTCTGTCTTACACAGCACTTTCTATGGTTGTTTTGCAGAATAAAACCAGAAATCAGTTGTTTCCCAGGGATTTCCTGCAGGGAAGAAGATAACTGGGCGGGCCTCTCCCACCCACTCCCCACCACCATGGAATAGACACAGGTTCCTCCGAAATGTTGCAGCCCAAACCATTTCTTCCCTGAAAGTTAACTCTCCACAAACACTCCGATTTTTTAACATGTAGGCTTTCATGTACTTCTGCATTTACTTGACTCTATCACAAGATTAAAACTTCCTCCAGAACAAAGAAAAGAATCTCTGCACAACCTGGTGACAATGTGGTGGAACTGCTGAGAGCAGAGGCTTCAGACTGGATCGGCCATCGGTTGCAATGCCATCTCCAAGGTCCATCACTGAACAGCTCCGTGATCTCGAATGAATCTTTTAACTCCTTGGATCCTCAGTTTATCCATCTGTAAAACAGGGATAAAATCACCTTTCTAGCTTCCTATCAGGATGGGGAGGAATGTTGTAGAGCAGCTCGCCAGGGTTTAATGAGCATTATTAGGTCAGTGCTGGCTGAGTTCTCATTATCACCCACCGCCTTCTTGGGATTCCTAGCACACGATATAATAATTGCTAAATACAAATGCCGCTATCTAAACCATGGGTTGTGTTTTATGTGTAATCCTTTCATCCATGAGCAATGGCCATTTTTTTTGGTATGATTTACAAAATTAATTTTTACCGAGGTGTCTTCCTCCATTAGTGCAAAACCTCTGCTTTCTGAAGAGCTCGATGAACACCTGAGAACACGTCAGCAAGGCTGTTTTCCAATGCATTTGCCACCTGGGGTGGATTTTATCCTGGAGAGGATTCGGAACAAATGTTCACTCATGGTGATCACTACACCTCTTGTAACAGTGAAGGGAAAGGAAACCTGGACATAAAAATTGGTTCGTGTACAGAGGTGTCAAGCCCAGGGCTCTGTGCAACTGCAACTTTAAGGGTTATTTGGGTTTGCTCTTGCACTGCAATGCACTCGCCTGGCCCCTAAGACCAGGCTTTTTGTTGCTTCCTGCACATGTAAAAAAATGCCTTTCTACATCTGCAGAAAACAAGCAGTTGTTGTCATCACCATCCCTGCCCTGTGAAACCCTAGTGAGGTGATAGAGTTACACATTCCATCCCTTGAAGAGGAGGACAGCATTTCAGCTTCATCTCGGGGAGCTGTGCCTACAAGACCTGACAGAGTGGGCCTTTGAGTTTTGTGGACTTAGACATTAAACTACATTTTTAAATAAAATAAAACCCAAAACACTTCTCAAAAGCAACCCCTCCCGCTCCCGAAAAGACAAAAGGCAAAGGAACCAGTGAGAATTCTCTCTGCTGATGATCCCAATTTATTGGAAAGGCTTAGTTTTCAGTTTTGTTTTAGATTTTTGTTTTGTGTTGTTTTGTTGCTGTTGTTGTTTTGTTTTCTTTTGTTTTTTTAGCTGTTATGCAACTGGATGCACTGTGCGGTACAGGAAATAATTTTACCTGTGCACCTGCACAGAAAAACCCACATCAACCAGCTTGCTTTGGCCATCAATCTGTGGGACCCAAAGCTAAGCCTGAAAGCAAAGGTGAAATAAAATCCGAAAATTGCACAGCAGCCATGGAGGAGTCGGCTCTCCAGAGGCCCCCACTGAAACCCCATCTTTAGGGTAAAGTTTCAGACACATTTTGATGTTTTGATCACCTGACCCATACTCTGGTGCTCCATTGGCCCTCAAATTTACAGGCTAAGTAATGATGTAACTAGAGGTGTGTGGGAACCAGAAGGATGAGACAGATACAATTTTTCTCAGTCGTTTATTAGGCTTGGCTACTAATTCTGCTTGTTCCCCAGTTTGACTGCTGGTTATCAGGAAATTTGAACTACTTCAAGGACATAATGAGTTTATCTATACCTAGGGCAGCATTTAGCCTCATTCACCTAAGATTAAACCACAATGACAGAAAATAGTAATTGGGCAAATTTAGTGATAGGCATTTGAATTTAAAGCACAATATTTTAGCTTCATCTTTTCTTACTTCTTTTTATTAAAAACCATTGACATTATCACTGACAATATCATTTTTATGTTACCTAAAGATATCATTGAAATGAATGTGCTGGTTCATACATCATTTTGCTAATCCTTTTCTTAATCTAGGAGAGTTTTCATCTAAATAGAAAAAGTGTTTATGCTCATGTGATTTGTCGCTATGGGAACTTTTGGCCCCAAAAACGCTGATGCTGTGTCAGAAGCAACCAACAGAAGAAATTAGCCAGGCTTGACGAAAATAAGCAGAACCAGTTTGGCAAACTTTCTGAGTACAACCCAACACCACAGGGCTAGGCTGCCTAGGGACAGAAAGCATTGGCCGTGCTCCCCATATGACTTTGTGTCAAGAAAATATTCAGGTTTCTTGGTAAAAACAGGAGATCTACTGCCGATAGCAGAACTTGAAGGGAAATTTTCTCTCTGAATGTCATATACCCCCTACCACAGCCAAAGAAATTATGTAAGCAATTTGTAACACACATTATTATCTTTCTAATGTGTTGGCCTGAGTTTACAAAAAAAATTTCTTACTCATAATTCTAGACCTCTTGAGAGCATGCTTACAGTTGGATCTCACAAAACCTTATAACCAATTTCACCACTGATAGAATATGTCATAGATCTCCAAACTGAACAGTGTAACTGGACTTCACCATAAGCTTTCTACATGATTTTCTAAATTAATCAATGTTTTGCTTTGGTGGCTTTCACGCTCGTAGAAAGTATGTCACATTCTCAAAATACTGAGTTTAGTTAGAAAGCATATCTTAAGAAAGAAAATCCTTAAAACTTCTTTATCATTCTTCTCATTTCAATAGATATCATGCCCAAGATGTACACAAGAGATATGGTGTCTGACATCTACTTCAACCTGTTGGGGACTATATCAAACATTAATGGGGATTAGTGTGAGAACTGGTGTAAACATAGCAAACAATCTGCTGAAAGTGCAGACTCACATTTCCATATGTTAGGCGGTGAGCAGAGTCATTTAAGAAGAGCTGCTCCGGGAGCTGGTGTTTGGGTAGTGAGTAACATGCCCTGGATATATTTATTTCATAATGACAGCCTATACGCTCCTACCCAACTGTACTCTTTAGCTTCTCCTCAAGAGACAAGTCAAGTTCAAGAGATGCAATTTCACTCTGAAAAGTTTCAAAAAATAGATAAAAATGATTTAGGACTTCCAGGTGCACTGTAATTCTTGGCAGAAAAAGTTAATTCCAGGTGTATAATCTCCTAAAGAAATCTGTTGTCAAAGCTGGATAAAACCATCACGTTAGAAAAATAGAAGTTCGCCTATGAACAAAGTACAAGGTATGGCTAGGAAAACTCTCCGCTCCATGCAGAAATTGCAGCATAAAAGTGAAACTCCCTTTTACTTATGTAAACATTGCTAAGTTTTGGGCATCATTTCAAAAGAGGTAGAGCTGAACATGCACAAGCACATAGAAATATGACATATTCTTGGTGGGAGGTTTGGGGTGGGGTTGTAGTGCCAAGCCAGACTCTAATGTGCAGACAAAGGAAGAAAGAAGATGCATTTTATAGCTAACAGATTTTTTTCTTCCTCTTTTTTTTTAAGCTGCTGGACCAACCAAATAACTCAATCAACAACAACAAAACGGAGATGTGCCACACGGTGGAAAATGTTGTAACAGCTTGAATAAGAAGGGGCCCCTGGCAGGAGTGGGAATTTGGGTGGAAGGGCCAGGGAAAGAGATCCCATATTATGGAATATTTAAACTTTGTAATTCAATGCACATTTATTAATTGGTTTCTTTTAAAGAGGCACTTATTTATGACAGGTTTATGAACAATATAGCATGTACAGAGCACTGCAGTTCTCCCATGGCTTGTTTTGATTTCCATATGTTCGGATGAAATGAACATCACATTTAATAGTAGTTCTAGCTGCTCTTGAAGTGTTTGCCAATGCTGCATCCCTTGGGAGTTGTTACCACCAGATTAATATCCTGTGGGTCATTTAATTTTGAAAACCACATTATAGAGGCATTATGTGATTAGATGTACTTCTTTTATAAGCCAGTTGGGGTGTGGACTTTGCATCTGGTTTAGAAAAGCTGGTGAGGTTCTAACTTCTGTAGACCTCCAACCTGGAGTGTCTGAGTGCCAAAGACTAGACAGATACATAGCCAAACAGAGAAAAATATGTTGCATGTCCACCATCAGAAATTGCCTTGAAGGGGGCCAGGGAGATAGCTCAGAGGAATAAGTGCTGGCTCGGCAAGCTCAGGGTCCTGAGTTCAATCATCAGTACTGAGACAGAGACAGAGACAGAGACAGAGACAGAGAGAGAGAGAGAGAGAGAGAGAGAGAGAGAGAGAGAGAGAGAAACTTGAAATAAGATCTAAAGGAACAATTTGCTTAGTCAGAAATGAACCTGAACTACCAGGAAGAAGTGGCTTCTACAGTGAAGGAAGTGTTGTTATATCTGCTGTCAGGCCCATTGGTCACCAAATGTTCATAATAAATGGAGAACCACACTATTTCCATGCTGTGCTATCAAAGCCACACTCCACACTTCGGGAAGTATTTTAGTTGAGAGTTTAAAATATGCTCTTTATCCTCTTTGTTCAACATTTCTGAATATTGAACATATCCCCCACTGTAACAGTAAGCATGCTTTCTGAGAAGAGAGAGGAACTGGCTATTGGCTCTCAGGGTGCTTTGGAATGGGATGCCCAGCACTTCCTGCAGGAGTATCAGATGTTATCCAGGGCAGCAACTCCCTCCCGGCAACCTGGAAGCATCCATCAATCATCACTTATAGCCCACCACTGATTATCAGTATGGAGATAATTCACTTAGGCTTCCTCCAGGCCGGACTTCAAGAGGCTCCATACTACCATTAAGAGGACAAGAAAGCCTTAAAGGCAGCCAGGTGGAAAACTGTGAGCTGGAGAATCTGCGTTTCATGAAGGCTGTGGGTATCTGTGATTACATTCACAGACAAATAAAGACCATGTTTTCTTTCACTAGAGAAAACCTGTAACAGTCACTTGCTTTTTCAACTGCATCAGACCTTTATGAACACTGGAGCCTGAAGTGCTTGTTCTAAAAGCAGCGTCCTTCAACATGCACGTGGAATGTTCTTGAAGTTTTACCTCCGATATAAATTGCACTGATTAATTGTAAATTACATTTCACTAAGTAGAGGAAAAGGAAACTTTTAGGCGTTAAGACTGGGAGAGATGAACTGGGCAGCAGAAACGTAGATGTCCGGGTTTGCAGAAGCAGAAAAATTCTTCCTGTGGATACAAAGCACACCCCAGTGTCTCCAGCAGGAGGAAGAAGAACACTTTAGGGAAGAGAGGTGATGCTGGGGGTGCATTGGAAGCCTTGTGCATCATTGAGGCAGGGGGTCCCCTTCATTTTACTTAGGTACAACCATTTGGTTTTTCCCCCACTGCTTTATTTTTTAACCTGACACAACATGGAGGTAAAGGGGAGTGGTAAAAAAAAAAAAAAGATGAATCACGGTCTTTGTATCCTGTTCCACCGCTTGTCACATTTATAAAATACCAAGACTCCAAGAGCCCTCTCCCAAGAGGATGTGTGAATCTTCAGCTCTACTCATTTTTTGACAAAGTACTAATGACTCCTAAGAGCTGGGTAATTACTGATACAAATTCTAGTTTCTTAACACTTGCACCTTGAAAGCAATGACAGGTAGAGACCAGTTGTGATTTGAACTGGCCTAGTTCCTGGGATACTATTCCACACTGCCACCTTGCACTGGTCACAGAGCTTCTTCAGGTCTATTTCTTTACCTACAAAACCATGAAGATGTGTTAGGGCCACACACCAATTCCCATGATGAATGTAATCATTATATACTGTAACCATGCACTAAGAAAAATAAAATTGTTAATATTTACCAAAAGTTCTATGTTATTATCTAACCTGCATGATCCACAAAATTGTTAAGAAGAATTGAATTCATGATTATGAAAACACCCTACAGAACTATGAAGCACTACAACTAACTCAAGGGATGACAGCGATGGTGTTGGTGGTGAAGACAATGGCAGTGGCAGCACAGGAAGGTGGGAATTCTGTATATTTATGAAATTGTGACTGAGTAGTCATCATTTGGGAATTTCCATAATTTTGCACATTCAGCATCAGTGTAATAAAAGTTCATAAGCATAGTGGTAATGCTGAAATGAAAACCACTTAAAACACATGATGTTCACTTTCTAAAGAGGATTTATGACACAGGCTGTAATGGTTGCTAGCCGTATGAAAGGTAATGAAGACACTAGGTGGTGACCCCTGTGTACTTCATTATGCTTTCTTTTCCCACTTTCTTAGCGAGTCGCCTCCTTTGAATGAAGTATAGGAAGGGCTGGTCCTGTCCTCTTTGGCCTTCAGTCTTTCTGAGATAATGCCCTGCCCTATCCAGGTGCTGTGGCTTCTATCAAAGGATGAAGTAAACATGTCTGCAGTATCATTGCCCAAGAGATTTCACGTTTGATCTGCTGTGGTTACCTCAAGGGGCTGCTAGTGGATAAAAGAATGGAAAACAGGAAGATGAAAACCCTATAGTGAACAGTAAAAGTATCCCCAGAAAGAAGCTATAATTTTCCTAGGATGATGAGGATTTAATGTTCCAATAGCAACTGGTGCTCCAGCCACCACCACTCCAACAACTTCACCTTTGTAGGAGGAAGCTGTACACATCTTTGCCCACAGTACCCTCCACCATCTCTAAGTCCCCACTAACCTCTGAGTCAAAAGCAAAACCTACTGATTCTTTCTTCCAACTCCCATGCTTTTCTTTTTCATGGGCAACTAGAAATCTACTACTCAAGTTAAATGCATGTCTTGCTGGTAGCTGAACCGGTCAGCAGAGCTTTAATTAGTAAGAGATCCGAAGACAAAAGACGATGACCAAAACCAGACACAGGGCATCTCTTTGGACTGCTCTGAGAAAAATGCAGCCATGGATACCCTACCTTGCCACTTGGACCCACAAAATGAAGTGACATCAGAATGGGCAGTGCCATCCTCCAAGATACAAGGCGTGTGACATTCTGGCTGGGTCATCCTTTGCTATCCCTGTTTTCAGATTAGTAAACCAAGAGGCAGAATGCCTGGAATTCTCTGCAAATGTACACAAAAAGCCTGTGTCCTATTTTCTTGTCCACCTTCACTAGCTCTGCTAGGGCTTCAAGAACACTTGAAGTCATTTTGATCTCGCCCATTATATTCCTTATTCACCGTGGGCATTTTGAATTCTGCCAACAGTGTCTACAAATGTTTGCCGAAAATGTCAGGACCTTACCAAGAAGGTTTGCTCATTATCCTAACTCCCCCTGCTGGTGGGTTTTACTACAACCCAAACTCAAAACACTTGAACACAGTAATAACTGTTAAAAATATTTCTTTCAAATTAATTCGCATGATAAAAGAGAATAGAAGAAGGAATACAACTCTTTTAAGAAAAGCAAGTTTTACTTGAAAATGGACCACACTACAATATAAATGAGAAGGAGATTTGATATTTTTAAAACTAGTCTTCGGCATTAGATTCTGAAGTATCGAATAGATACATTGGTCTGATTTCCCCCTTATTCTTTTCTTTCCCACACTCCTTCTCATTTT
>PVKN010020815.1:0-15779 GCA_004027915.1 Capromys pilorides
ATCTTGCCTGCAGAGCAGGAACACAAATGGTGGAGCAAGCCCTCTCCTTAAGGGACATTAGGAAGACAGGGGAGCTGCAGAAGCAGCGCAGAGCTTGTGGAAGCACCACTCAAGGCGGTAGCAGCGTGGGCCAAGGGTCAATTTAACAGCAAGGCAGCCCCACGGTCCACACGTCCTCAAAAGGAGGCAAAAGCAGAGTCATGAGATGGGCCCCTGCTTCAGGTGCCTGAAAGGAAAGCGTCCTGAGCCCAGAGCCAGTGAGCGGTGCTCTGTCGGTGGCAGCCAACGCCGCCTCTGCAGTGGCCCTCCTCCCCACGGACTCCCTCATCCCAGCAGGCTCTCACAAGAGGTTAATGTTTCTACCCTGCGTTTTCTCTATTGCTTTGATTACATCACAGCGTTTTAACAGTTTTGCCTGAGCATTTGTGCCTTGTGGGACGAATCGTCTGAGTTTCCATGGCTTCTTACAGGGAAATCAGCTTTCGATGGCCACGTGCTCGGGTCACATCCCTGCTTGGCTTTGCGGTCCTAGCTCTGCCTTTGAGGCTCCTGTCTGTGGCAGCATACTAAGGGTTGAACCCACTGCTTTGCCCCGAGCTACATACCCAGTCTTCTTCTTTTTGTAGTGAGGTTTTATTTGGGGGTATGGAAAGTCAAACTCGGGACCTTACACTTGCAGAGCAGGCGCTTGTGCTGCTAAGCTAGCCCCCCTGGCCCCCAGTTCTTGTTTCTGTAGGACCATCAGATGAATCACTAGGTCTGTTTATGCGCTGTGGAAATTTGTAGCTACAAACTTCCATCTCTGGGCTGCTTTCCTTGTGCCCTACATGTCCTGACATGGCTTGTTGGTGCTGTCACTTGATTCTAGAAGGCATCTTACTTCTTTGACCCACTGATTATTCAAAAGTATGTTGTCTAATTTCTATTTTGGTGTCTGTGAGGGTTTTGCCTCTGATTTCTAATTTCATTGCACTAAGTTCTGATAATATGCATGATGTAATTTTCATTCTTTTGCCTTTACTTAATGAAGCTCATGGGCTAGCTGTGGTCTACTTTGGAGAAATTCTCCTGCACTCAAAGAATGTCTACCCTGCTGTTGGGTAGGACACTGTCGATATCCACAGGGTTTGTTCATTCAAAGATTTGGTTCATCTCTAATATTTCTTTCTTTCTTTTTTAGGGGGTGGGGCAGAGTCTACAGGATGCTCAGGGTCTCACTACTAGATTGGACTTGTAGTGATCCGCCTACAAGAGCTGGGATTACAGGTGCGCACCACACATCCAGTCTCAATTGCCATCTCAGCACACCCCAGGGGCACGGCCGGCACAACAGGCCTGGGGATCGAACCCCCAGGCCCTGCTTTAATCCACTGAGCTTTTTGGCTTGCCCTATAATATTTCTTTGTTAATTTTTTTTTGTCTATTCAGTCTAATTGAGGCGGTGGCATATTGACACCCCACATCATAATTATACTGATGTTTGTCTGATTCGCTTCCCGTGGCGTTTGTCTAATGAAATTGGGTGTGCCATTGTTCGGTGAAGGTACATTCATTCTGGTTAACTCTTCCTGTGAAATTATTCTCTTAAAAAATATGTTTTTCCTCTTCTGATCAGTTCTGGCTTTAAGTCCGCTTTGTCTAAAAATAGGATTAATTACTTCTGATTGTTCGCATGGCTATTGTTTTCCATCCTTTGATATTTTTGTCTGTGAACATCTTTTTGAGTTAAATATCAGTCTTGTATATAATGTTCATTGGATTCTATTCCTTGTTATAGTCTGTTAATCTGTGATTTCTTTGGGGCAGCTGATGGGATTAAGATCATTCACACGCTAGCTGCATCCATTTATCTACAGAAGCCCCAAGTTTTTCTCTTTTATAGCTTAGTAATACTCCATTGTGGAAAGAAATTATTCATTGAGAAGGAGAAAGTGGGATAAGGAAAAGGACAAGAGTTGGCCAAATAGTTCAGTGGATTAAAGGGCCTTGCATGCAGGTGCAGGGGCTGGGGGTTCAATCCTCCGGCCTGCCATGGTGGCTCCACCCTCAGGGCACACTTAGTTAGCAATTGAGACTGGGTGTGGTGGTGTGTGCATGTGATCCCAGCTCTTGGGAGGCTGTAAGCAGGTGGATCATTGCAAGTCCAATCTGGTAGTGAGACCCTGAGCACCTTGTAGACTCTTCTCTAAAATACAAAACTAAAAAAAGGGAAAGAACAAATGTAAGAAGGTAAAAAGATATATTTGGGTAGATGTGCAAAATAGTTTAGATAATTGTATTATCAATTTCTGCTTTTGAACATAGCAGTTAATGCTTACATTTTTTACTGATTTTTTTTTTCTCTTTTGAATTTCCTATAACTTTTTTGTCATTTTTTTAAAATTAATCTCACACGTCTGTATCTGGTAATGTGAGCAACTAATCTGAAGGTAGCATTGTGTAATACAGCAGCCAGTGTTGAACTCCTGTTACTTTGCTTAGTGACATCTTGTATTGTTTCTCATACTGCTTCTTTTCTTTATTTCTCTATTTTGGACTCTTCAGAGTACAACGAAAGAGAGAAGATCCCCCACGCTGAGAGCTGGTGGTAAAAGGTGCCGACGTCTCTGCCGTGCTCTGGCTCTCCCGCTGCCGCCCGTTCTCCCCCTCGCTACGGCTCGCCCGACCTAGTGCGTCCGTGCCACCGCGCACAGGCATGGCTAGCTGCGTGGCACCTTTCTAGGACGCCATGAGAACATTTCCGAGTGCTGAGGTAGCCATGTTCCGCCTTGTATCTGGGTGCCTCCCCACCTAGCCTCACGTGATCACGGGTGGGGCTTTGCCCGGAGCTGATCCAGCGTGTGTGCTGCTGGAATCAAGGATGGGATCCTTTGATTGATTCCTGGTGCAACGGTAGGATTAAGGTTGCCCGACTCCGGCCATGCATGCTGCCCGCCTAAGGCTCGTAGCCTGATAGCTTCTGAGGGGCAGAAAGAGCTGCTGCTGCTGCTGCTGCTGCCTGCTGCTCGCGCCCTTCCTGCCCTCTGCCACCAGGAGCTGCTTCTCCTCTGCCATGCACCCTGCCTTGGAGACAGGCCGCTCAGGACCGAAACCTACAAACTGTGACCCACAACAAACTTTGGGTGTTGGGTATTTGTCTCAGCAAGAAGAAATTTAACCAAGACAGCAGCCAGGAGTTTCTTTAAGTTCTCTTTATCATGAAAACGTTATTGCTCCATCAATCTGGAAAATAATTTTGAAGGAAACATCGATCTGGGCTGCAAGTTATTTTCCCTTAGGGCCTGAAGCACTTCCCTCCAAGCTCTCCTGGCTTGTGAGGCTTGTGTTGCTAAGTCTGCCCTAATTTTAATGATCTTTCCTTTAGAAGTGATTTGTTGTTTACCTGTAACAGTTTTTAAGATTCTGTTCCTGGGTTGGATCTTTGGTATTTTAACTATGATGTGTAATGGACAGGTTCTTTTCTGAGCATGGCTATTTGAGGTTCTGTATGACTCACTTCTGTATCTAAAATTTTTTTTCCATATTTGGAAATTTTTCTACATCAATTCTGTAAACGCTTTTTAAAATGCCATTTGTGCTGTCTTCTGACCTTACGCTTATTCCAATCAATCTTCGATTAGTCGTCTCTGTATCTTCTACCAGCTCTTCACTCCATTTTTATGTATGCATCTCTCAATAACCGATCGCTGGCCGTAACCCTTCCTTTTCCCTCTGACGGTCTGTCTGCACAACAGTAGCCTCCACTTTTGATAGTTTTGACCTCTTGAATTTCTGCGTGGTATCTTCTCATGGACTCTAATTCTTTCCTGTGGGGGATATTCACACTTTGCATTGCGTTGCTCAGCTCAGCCGGCTTTTTCTTAGTGTCTCCGGTAGGCTTGCTGAGCATTCCGTTTGGTCCATGATCTGTTTGGTTACCTTCTCGGAGCTCACAAAGCACCTTACTGATCTGTTTCGTTTTCTCTTCTGCTACCCTTCCAAGGAATTCTGCTGTGTAGCTTGGGACCCCCACCCCTAGCCCCATGCCCTGTGGAGTAGCTTGAGGGGCTGGGGGTTTTCGGGAGCATCCTATTGCCTAGCTTTCTCCTATCTCTACTTTGTCTTCCTGAGGCTTGAGGGTTGGTTGTGATGGAAGACAGCTGCTAGTATGGAAGACCTTGCAGTTGGTCTCTGTCTTTCAGCCATACTCTCCGAGAGGTGCCTCTGCCCCAGGATCCTCATCCCCGCCCCCCAGTTATTTGTGAAGGGAGGCTGTGGTGTGTTTGGCTCACTCCCCGGTTCGGCAGGACAGGGCTGGCACCAAAGCATTGGCACAGAGGGAACACCAGTGGACAGCGACAGCCACGTCACCTTGGCTACAGCAGTCAACTCAGCACCATGGACAGTGTCGGAGACACAAGGGTCTTAGCATCCTCTGAGCACCATTGGTGTCCCACCCTGAGCCACAGAGAAGCAGCCTAAAGTTATCACATAAACACTAAGGGACACTAATATTGACCTGCAGTATAAACCGGCTACAGGGGACAACCGCAATGGCACAGAGTTAACCACGTAAATATTCATGAGGCGGTTTCTTAGTCCCATGTCTCCTTGAAAACAGTTCTGTTTTTTTTTTCAAAAACTTCACAGCAATGGGCCTACAGGACCATAGCAAGGGCTCGGGTGCTCTTGGCCTTCTTTGCTACGAAGCCCTCAGGCTTGCCTGGGTCTTAAGAGACGGAATTGCTAACTTTCCTTCCCCAGCCAGGCACACAGTGTTTGAATGTTATGTGGTCTGCCCTGAGGACGCTCACGCAGCCTGTTTTTACATAGGGACAGGGACCCGGTGACCTGCACAAACACACTCTTTCTGTCCTGGCATGCTTTGATGAATTCTCTTTTAAGTCAAGACGGACAAGTCTACTTCCCATAACTTCCTTCCTCGGGGCCCATTTCTAACCCTCAGGGCCAACAGGAATGGATTTACTGGGCTTTCTCTCCCTTTGGGTACCAGCTCTTCACCCTGGCTACAGTCCCCTAGGCAGGTCAGGGTCTGATGACCCGCGAGACAGAGGCACTCCTGGTGTTGGTTCCTTCTCTGTGGCTGACCTCTGGTCAGACAGGCCATGGGTCCTCCCTGATCTGAGGTCCCTCTGTGCTCACAGCCAGACAGTGCAGCGGGAAGAGCACGGATACAGCTCGGGTGAAAGCCGGTCAGGGCTCCTGTGTGTCTCTAGCTCATGTGTAAGGAAACAGTCCTCTCCCAGGCTAAAAAGCGGCCTGTGCTGAGGCCCGGGGAGCCCCACACTGGCTGAGCGTTCATGCGAGTGGTTCTCACTTGGGAACTGGAGGGACAAGTGCCATTGCCCCCTTAAGGCATCAGTGCAGAGGCAGAGGGACGCACTCACAGCTCCCCAGTGTGGATTGAAGCTCCCAGAAGCAAGAGGTGCGGAGCAGCCCTGCCCAGCACTGCCCCTACCGCCCCCTGTGCTTCACGCCAGCAGGTGAGCGAACCATCTCGTTGTCCTCCTTGGCCTTCACTTCTGTCACATGTCTGCAAACCAGAGAAGCAACATCCTTCCCATAAGGACGTTGTTGGGAAGTACGGGAAGGAGATGCTAAAAGACGCCTAAAAATGTGTGCCACCTTCTCCAGTCCTTGGACGCGCAAGTCGCTCTAGTTTTAAAGTACATCATCCAGCGACACTGGGGAATCTAATATTTAGCCTCTGGGTAAGGCCATTGCATCTATCAATATTCCAAAAAGAAGACAAGCGGCTGCAGCCTGTGTAGGCTCGCTCCTGAAAAGTTCTCCATTGTGCCCAGCTTCCGTTGTTTATGCTTCTGCCTCTCCGACCACAAAGTGCTTGGTTGAGCGAGACGCTCCCCAGGGACTCAGGCTCTGTGCTTACTCTTGCCAATTATCCTTGCAGCAACCTAAAGCCACTGGGATTCTCTGCTTGAAAGAGATGGAAGTAACAATCTAGCAGTCTCTGATGGGGGCTCTGGGGGCGTCCTCTGTTGGCGCCATCCTGTACTCACTGCCACCCTGTGAGGGAGGCGGCATCGCTGTGCAGGTGTCACCACCCCACACACGGAGAGGTGTTACCATAGAGAGCTTCACGACAAGTCCGCTCAGCCAGGGCTTGCTGCAACCACTGGCTTCCAAAGTCCATGTGCCGTCGCAGTGCAGCTGGGAGCTGCTGGGTGCCCTCCTGCACACCAAAGCCCTCCCCTCTGCAGCTCTGTTCTCTCCACCTTCAAGTGCTCCAGCCTGCCCTTCCAAGTGGGCCATTCTGGAAGTGTCAGGGCACACAGAGATGCTGAGGACTTCTCTGAGTCCCAAGGTGGCTCCAAGGTCAATCCCACCTGGAATCCTAAATGGAAAATAAAACTCCACCAACATTCACCCGGGTGACCTCTTGCTGCCGGCACCCGGGGAGAGTGGGTGCTCTTGGTGGGTGAAACGACTCTGCCGTGAAAGCCATTCCTGCAGAAGCCACGAACGTCATGGCAGGGGCCCAACGAGTGACGCTGTTAGATGACAACTGACTACCTTCCAGAACTGCTAATCACACACATGTTGAAAATCTTTGCGTCTCTTAACTCCAGAATCAGCCACGTCATTTCACAGACACTGAGCAACCGCCCTCCTGCTCTCCGCTGCTAGAAACCCCACTCCTCCTGGTACCACGGGAGCGAGGACACAGACGTTTGCCTTTCCGTGTTCAGCTTTCACTGCCAGCACAGCGTCCTCCAGCCCCAGCTGACCCTGCAAAGGGCAGCACTGAGGTGGCACGGCGGCGGTGACCACAGGCTGCTGGGTGACTTCCTGTCCCTTCTCCTGTCCTTCTTTTGCCTTTTGTTTTCTTTTGAGAACCACTCCATGCACTGCGGATGCGGCTGATGGGCACTGCGTGTCCCCAGGCTGGCGGAAGGGCATTCATCACACAATCTCATTACAGCAGCGGTCACATATCTGAGGTGGCGGGGAGGGTAGCTGGCCTAGCTTGATCATTGTTATGTATCTAAATACACTCCTTGAATGCGTATGACAAAAATCTGTCAGATAATTGAGTAAGTAAAGGACTGTGAGTTCTAAAGTCGCTGAGAATTTCAATGTGGCCAAAGCAGAGCCGCAGGCCAAGCGTGGGCTCTCCTGATGCAGAGGTACAGTCACGCTGCTGGGTACAGGGCAGCCGTGTCCTCACACACCCATGCACAGAAGCATGAGCACCTGGACGTGGCCCTGGACGTGGCCTTGGACGTGAGGGTGGGAGGACCCGAGGGCCAGGGCAGGCTGCAGGATGGGCCTAGTGACATCTCTTCCTCCCTCCCTCCGTCTCCTCAGTAGGATTAAGACATAGCCCACACGTCACAGAATCCACTCGTGGGAAGTCTGCACTGAGCCAGAATTGATGCTGCACCCCACAAGCCCAGCCCTCGGGGTGGCTGAGGTAAGATGGTCAGAAGTTCAGCCCAGCCTGGGAAATTCAGCAAGATCATGTCTCAAACCAGAAAAGGATCGGGGATGTAGCTCAGTGTGAAGGCTCTGCACCCCAAAATAAAATAACATACACGCCTCCGTGGCCTTCATTGTAACTACAGAGCAGTGTAGCCACTGCCACAAACTTAGGATGCTTTTGTGACTTCAGAAGAAAACCTTAATCCCACAGCCACAGGCCCCGGTAATGCTCACCCTCTCCTTCCACAGGCGACTGCGAGTCCGCTTCCTCTCCTTGTGGACATCCCCATTCTGTCCGTTTCACGTAGAAGGACTCGTACGGTATATTTTGGGGGCCTGGCCCCACCCCCAGTACTGCATTTTCATGACCCATCCACGTTGCAGCACTTGCCGTGCAGCTGCATGGCCTGCCACGTGCACTCGGCCACGCCTGGCAAGCCCTTGTCCACAGTGGGCACTTCTAACATTTGCCTTTCTGGTGAGAAGCCACTTCACCCTTCCACGCCTTATGTGACAGGATGACTCCTGTGAAGTGCCCTTTAGTACACTTTACGATGGAGTCAGTAAGCATAAGAGACATCAAGACTACTGTGCCTTAATCTGAGTACCAGCTCTTTGGTGGTCCTATCAAGCTGGACTTGTTTTTCTCATCTGTGAAATGGAAATAATTTCTTCCATCTAGAGCTGGAGCACTATAGGCTTTCCACAAGGCCCAGGGATGAGGCGGGTGGGCGTGTGCCTGAGCTCAGTGCTCTTTCCACGTGCCCAGGGTGGCACCTTTCACCAGGCGCTCTGCAAGAGTGCAGGCCACAGGATGCCCCTGACCCGCGTGGAGAGGCACAGCGCCTGCGCTCGGGTGCTGCCGTTCGGATGCTGACTCGCTCGGCTGCCCGCAGTCATCGCGCCGTGAGGATGGATGGTGATAGCGTTGTCCAGGGTTACATGGAGGCAGCTATGGTTTACACCAAGATCTCGCCAGAACTGACTCCTGCGGAGCTTTGGAAGAGGGTCGCACATGGGCGCTCTAAGGCTGACCTGGCCTCAGGAGGACAGACCTGGCCCGGAGAGGCCAGCCTTGGGGCCCGGCAGGAAGGGGCGTCTCTCCTCCTACTCCTCCCTGCTCCTTGATTGGTGGTGCCTGCCCAGCACAGTGCCGTGCGCAGCTTCTCCCACAGGCCCTCAGCCCTGGGTCTCTTCTCTGGAGCTGGCTGGCCGCGGGCTGAAAAATGAGGCGAAGCAAACCTCCTCAGGTGTGGGCGTGGAGCGCTGCATCTCAGCTGCGAGAAGCACCTGAGGCAGGGACACGGGGGAGGGGTGTGGACCCGTGGCCCTCGCTTGGAGGCGCAAGCGTGCCTGCTGCTGCTCAGGCGCCCCAGGAGGCGGGAAACCAGCTCTAGCATGTGACCTACCTCAGACCTGAGCTTCCACTACGAAGGGCTCTTTTTTTGGAACTCGAGTATTTATCAGAAGAAAATGGGCAGTCGTAGGTCTGGATCTAGGTACAGATGTGCCAGCTGGTGTCCCTGGGCTTGGCGTGCCAGAAGAGGGTCGCACGGAGTAGTGGTGCTCTCCACTCTCTGATTTTCAGCCTATGAATTTATTTTTTAATTAAATGTGCTTTCTGTATTCAGCATATAATTGCATCTTGCTTCTTGGTCCAATTTGCCCGTCTGTGTCTTTTGACTGGTGGACTGAGACCCTTAGAACTCATGTTGATAAGCAATATGCAGTGGCTACCCCTGTCACGCCATGTTCCTCTCGTTGCCCCCCCCCATCACGTTTGTCTACCCTCTGTTTAATTGATTGCCTTGCCCAGCGGATCCCTGCTTTGGGGTTCATGGAGTTGTCATCCTTGTTATCTCTTTCCAGAATGTCCTTCAGAACATTTCAGAGCACTGGTCATAAGGTTCCTCAGGTGTTCTTTGTCACCGAAGAACTTTATTTCTCCATCAATTTTGAAAGATAATTTTGTGGGTCGGAGGTTATTTTCCTTTGGAGCTTGAAATGCTTCACTCCAAGCTCTCTTTGATATGAGAGTTTGTGCTGCGAATTCAGCTGTGATTCTGGCAGGCTTCTTTTGTGGGTGATTTGCTCCTTTTCCTTAACAGCTTTGTAGACTGTTCCTGTGCTGAACTCCTGGAGTCTTGATTATGAAATGCCTGCTTGTAGATTTTTTTGGTCGGGGCCAGTTAAAATTCCATATGCCTCACTTATCTGCATGTCAAATTCTTTTTCCTACCAGAAAGTTTCCTGCTATGATGTCTTTGGACAGATACATCTGTATCTATGTATCTATATATCTATAGGTCTGTATCTGTATCTATAAATATAATTTGTGCTGCCTCCTTCTTGTTCATTGACTTCAATCAATCTTAAGTTGTTCTTCCTGCTCACCTAGCAGCCGCTTTATTGGTTCCTCACAGTCCCTTGCTATTTCTAAGAAGGCTTGTTTTTCCACCATTGCTCCCTGCAAGCCTGCCTTCCACATCTGGGGGTCTGTCCTCATGTTAGAAGAAAGGCTTGAGGACCAAGGGAGAGCATGCTGACATTGGGAGCCTGGTGCCAAAGATACGAGGGAAAGAGCGAGGGGAGCACAGAGCCGGACAACAGCCTCAAGGAGGCTGGACTCTCGTTGATGCTCACAGGAACACAAGATCAAGCAGTGAAGGCAAGAGCAAATCCACAACAATAACTGCAGAAAAACAAATGACAGAGAGAAAAAAGAAGAACAGGAAGTAAAAAAGGAAAAAGAGAACAAAAGAGACCACTTCCAGGTTTGTCTCTGTGTGTACAGATGGGTCCAGCCATGTGCCGGCGCAGCCCGGCAGACCTGCGAGAGCATTGTGGTGTGGGTAGTAGGCAACCCCAGCAAGCCGGCACCATGTTTCCCCTAGAGTTCAGTGGAGTTTCTGGATGTGGAGGCCAGGACCAGACTCGCTCAGCCTGCCACAGCCAGTGCACCTTCTTCTTGCGTCCTCTGGGCAGCTTCTGTTGTCGAAAGCTGTCTTGCCTACAGCGTTGCGATCTTGGAGCCCTTTCACCTTTCGCCCTGCTGTCCCTCTTGCTCACTGCCTCCCTTACTCCTGCAAACCCTCCTCTCTCCCTGTGGCCTAGGTCGATGTGTTCAGTCCCTAATGAGAGAGGCACCGTGGATAACAGAAAGAGCTGCCACCCAGGTTGCAACGAGCTCAGCAGCCAGGCTCAAGCTCTCTTCCTTGGTGACATTTAACACCTCAGACAGGCAGCTCGGGCAGGGTGAGCTCTGCTCTGTGTCAGGCATACGTAGGAGCTGCAGTGGTTTCCATGAAGTGCCGTGGTGGCCCTTTTTCCTGTCCTCCTTGTCCTGAGGACAGCAGACACAGCTGCTGCAGGAGCTCTCCCCGACAGCCCAGGAATCCCTCTACCAGGGATGAGATGACAGTGGGGCTTCCGGGGCAGCTGGCAGCCTCTGTCCAGTGCTGAGTTCTCCTGCCTCCTAGGCCTGCTGGGAGCAGCCACATGAGTCCACACAGGCAAAATAGCACAAAAGCAACCTGGATCATGGAGGGCGCTGAACCACTGGGAATCGGATTCCTTAGGAGCGACAAGAAGGAGGTTCATCCCTTTTTAGGGTTACCCAACTCACAATCTGCTAAGGCTTCCACAGTTTGTAGCTTAACTCTATAGTAGTGGCAGTAAAGAGGAATCTGAAGTGAAATGAGGAGGATAAGAAAGGGAAAGAAGAGACAGAGCACCGAGCAATGGCTGCTCCCATCCAGAGTGGGCGGGCCTCCTCCTCGGTGTGTCTCCCCACTCGCTCTCCCCGTGGGGAGCACTGCGCTGGAGACTGTGCACACTGTGGAGCCAAGCGCATGAGACGCCCCAGGGGAACAGGTGCTCCGGCCCAAATGCGGGGTGCGAGAGGCAGCCTAGTTAATTAGGAGGCGCCACGTGATGCCAGCCTGCCCCAGGTGCACATGGGCGTGCACCGCGGTTCCTGAGCAGCTCCTTTGCTCCCCCAGAGAGGGTGCTGCTCGATCCCCGCGTCTGTGCGCTGCCTCTTGTCTTATTTCTCATCCTCCCACCATTCTGCTCCCCACCCTCCAGGAGCCCGAGAGCTGCACAGGACATGGCCTCTCCACAGAACAGGCCTTACGTCTCTGCACTCACAGAGGAGGACGGCGTGTGTCAGGTGTGGCGCATGCCCGCCCGAGGCCCCACAGCAAGGGCAGTGTGTGGAAAGCAGGTCGCTCCCCTCTGGAGCTGAGGTCAGAAAGGAGCTGAGCTCTCTTAAATTGGAAGACAGGACTCAAATGCCACATCGGATTTTTAGGCAGGACATTTCATTTTCTTCTACCCTGCAAAGCAAACCAAGGGACAGGGGCAGGGAGACGAACAAAGAAGAAAGGCACTGGGAAGCGGGAGGCACTGGGGAGCTGGGCAGCCATGGCTTGAGGAGGAGGCGGAGGCCACGGCGACAGCACTGAGCCCAGCAGGTGGGGCTGCCCCATCAAGTCTCCTAGTGCCGAGCAGACCCCACTGCAGAACCTGTGGGGAGATGTGGACCCCCCTCAGGGACAGGACGGGGACAAGGAAATGGGGGGGAAGGTGGTGGAGGGGGCAGCGACCTCTGTGCGGTCTCTGTGGGAGCAGGTCACCACCCGAGGTCCCAGAGCCACTTACTGTGGAAGCCCAAGAAGTGGGGTGCTGAGGGGAGCCTGAGTCCTTGATTCTTTCAGGAAAACACATCTGTCACTGCCAGCAAAGAAGCTGTCCTGACCTGACCTCTACAGGTGCGCCTTCCTCTCCGAAGGCCCTCCGTGCCCACTGGGGCTCTCTCGGGGAGTCATGGGAGGTAACCTGTCTGGGGCTTCCAGTGAAGTGGCCAGCATTGGGGCAGAGAGCTAAGGGAGCTCTGGGGGGCGGTCTTGCCCCCAGCATCCATCTTGCCTCCTTCCAGAGGAGCAAACCCTGAGCTCAGGTTCCCAGCACAGGGGAAGAGCCACAGACTCCTGGTGCCACATGAAGTCCCATGTGACACCTAGCTGTAAGTGGCAGGCAGGGACCAAGCTGGACCACGGAATAGCAGCCCCGCCTGGACAGGAAGTCAGGACAGGACGAAAGAGCCACCATGGCACTTTGTGGAAAGTCACTCGAGCTCCAGCGTGTGTGTGAGGCAGGGCAGAGCTGAGCCTGCCTGAGCTGCCTGCCCCTCGGGTGCTGCGGCCTGCCCCTCGGGTGCTGCAGCCTGCCACCAGCATCCGCCCAGGAGGCTTGCTGCTCCCTTGCAAATGCGGACCACGGTCCAAATTTGAAGAATTTACCAGGTGGGCTCTGTGGAAGCAGCGTGCCCTGCAGCTGTCAGATAGGAGCCATGTGGGCATTGCCAGGTGTCGGTGCCATGCCAAATAGGCATTGCCTTTTGATTGTTTAATCTGCCCTGAGGACAGGGTTATTTTCATCCCCTTTTGACAGATGAAGGAGTGCGCTATAAGCAGGGATGCTCTTCTCCCACAGTCCACTGTAGGAAGCCCGTGGTCCTATGGCTGGCTCACTGCGAGGTCAGGCAGATGTAGTAATGAGTGGAGATGACCCTCATGGTCTACACAGCCTTACAGAGAGCCGGGCACAGTGTGGACTTCAATTCCCCAAACTCCGCTTTCGCAGAGCGCTGGTAGGAGGGGGGCTGTCCCTGAGCTGGGCTGTGGCCTGGTTTGCCAGCAGGGCCACCGTGGCTGAACGGTTCCAGGCTGTACCCCATGCCTGCCTACTGTCACCACTGGGGAGGAAGCCCTTGTTCGGCTAGGAAGGGCTTCCAGGCCCACTGGAGCCCCGTGTCCCAAGCCTCGGGCACAGGGACACACAGGGAGCAGAAGGGGAGGGAGGCAGCAAACTCAGACTTAGGTGCACTGCAGGGCGTGCATTTGCAGCTCCGGAAGGAGCCCACACTGAGAGGCGACCTCCTCCTTCCTGCCACCAGGAGCCCGGTGTGGAGTTCAGCATTTCACCCACCCGAGTGCCCTCCCACTCATGCAGGGGGGAGCAGTGGGGCTGTCAGTGGGACTGTCCCCAGGGTGCACCTGGCCAGGCCAGCCCCGGAGAGCTGCAGCCGCTGACCACAGTTCAAGCCCACAGTGACCCTCTCTGCACTCGGTCAGTTGAAAGCAATGTGAAACCGAGACGCTCTGCTCCCGCCTAATCACCTGCGAAAGGCTCGGCCAGCCATCCCAGGCGCTTTTTCTTTCTCAGAGCACAGAACAAGCAAAAACAAAAACAAACTCAAGACCGGCTCAGGCTTGAGCTGCCGGTGGGTTCTGGAGTGGTGGCTCCGTGGCTCGGTGGCTCGGAGGCTGCTTCTGCACGGCCTCGCCCACACCCACTGCCCCTGCACAGGCAGCACGAGGACAGGAGGCCCCACACCCAAAGCCTGAGCCTCTATGGAGGATGGCTGGAGGCGACTCCAGCACAGGCACCAGGCCGGAAGAGCTCTGTGTGCAGCTAAGGGGGAGGGGAGGCTTGGTCAGGCAGAGCAGGGGTGAGGGGCGCCCGGCGGCCGAGCCGGTGCTCAGCAGGCACTGCGGTAGGTTGGTCTCCAGCACCAACGTGCACCGCGCACAGCACACACGCACACATCGCACACAGAACACGGCACACACACACACACACACACATACGCACAGCAGTGCGGCTGTGCCATGTACCACTGGTGCAGCCTGCTTTGGAACCCAGGCCAGCGTCCGGCCTGCATTCTCACCAAGCAGACGAGCACCTCCGGCACGCGTGTGTCCTCCGGGAGCTCTGCTCCCCGCGCCACCTTCTGTCCCCTGAGGCAGCCAGGGTCTTCCCGCTTCCTCCGTCAGCTCTTGGCGCAGCTTACCTCAGGACAGGAGGTCCTGCATGCTTCACAGATTCGGCTGGATTTCACTTGAACGGACTTCACGTACCGCCACACACTTGGGCGCCAGAACCGCAGTCTGCAGCCTCACTGGGCGGGATCTTGGGCCTCACAGCTTCTGCTCTGGGAGCTGCCAACCCCAGGAGACTGCCAGGGGCAGGCAGGAGGGGGTGCCATGGGTCAGGCCTGGGCTCTGCCCCCTGCAGCTGGGGGTGTGGAGCGCACCAGAGCGTCCTCTGGTTTGGGTGGGCTCGGTCTCGAGGGTGCTGGCAGTCCCAATCTTCAAGGAATCTCTTTGCTGTGGACACCCTGGCTAACTCGGCAAGCACCTTGTAAAGTCTCTTTTTTGATCAAAACCAGCCCAAGGGGAGGCTGCGCACATCCACTGCCCCAGGGCAACCTCACCTGGCCTGCGCCTGGCCTGCCCGGCAGCCAGGGCCGAGCTGCCTCAGGCCTCTACCCAGCTACACTGCCTCACCATCCTCCCATCACGGCCTCGCCACCTCCCCTGCCTGCGGCCCCAGGCTCCGCATCCGTCTCCCACCTTCCATCCCCACCCCTGCAGACACGCTATGGAATGAATTCCAACTCCTGGCGATTCTCCCATGAAACCCCCTTTAATCCCTGCCACCCCAACTCTGGTGGACGAGATGCCCATGCACAGACACTGCACCCTGGGAGCACACTCACACCCTGAAATCACAAAGCTACACAGGTTGCCAGGCCTCATCTAGACAAACAGGCGGATCCCAATTCACTTGCCCCTAGACACTCAAAACTCACGATGAGACAAGGTGCCTGCATTCCCAGCACTTGGGAAGCTGAGGCAAGAGGGTCCCTGGGAGTTTGAGATTAGCCCGGACTGCAAAGTGAGCTCAAGGTCAGCCTGAACTGTATAGTGACGCCCTGTGTCAGAAAGACAGAAAAAACAGCAAAGCCCTCATCTCTGTAGATGTGCCCACGGGACCCGCCCACAATGTGCCCCTGGCCATGGCACCACACCGGTGCCCCCAGTGTTCACAACCGCCTGCTGTCCCTCACACACCTGTAGAAAGGGGACCAGCCCACTCTGTGTAGGGCCACGCCATCACACTCATGCCACCGGTATTCACGCCCACTCGCCGTCCCTCGCACCTTGCAGACATGCCCACGGGACCCGTCCACTCTGTGTGCATGGCCACAGCACCAGGCTGGTGCCACAGGTGTTCCCACCCACTCGTTGCCTCTCCTCCACACTGGCACTGAGGAACAGCCACAGACTGACAACTCCCTGTGCACAGTCACATGACCCCTGACATGCTCAGATACTCTGGTCCATGTTCACGCATTCATGTGAACACTGAGCACACACACATAATTGTGTGTCTAAAATGTCGTATCCTGTTGTTATGGCAACCAACGGACCTGGCAAGAACAAGAACACAGAGACCACTGCTGGTCATGAGGAGGAGGACAGGATGCT
>PVKN010020816.1:0-15789 GCA_004027915.1 Capromys pilorides
GTATACACTTAATTGTTAAAAAGAAAAGCACACCATTTTTGGAAATAATACTTTGAATTGGGGGGGGGGGGACTACACAGGGATAGAATGCTGTAGGCTTAGTGAAAGAATGGAAAAATAAAGAGACATTTAAAAGAAATTAGAACAAAAGAAAGGACCAATAAGATTATATAATGAATGCTTTGGAGAAGAGAAGTATAGCAAGTGAAATTGACTTTTTTTTTTTTTAGTAGAACAATCAGAGAAGATAAAGAAGAAAAAAAAGTAAAGGTAAATTAGGAGAAAAAGCACAAAAGCCAAATAGCTTGGTAGATTTTAAGTCTGCGAATGTTTCTAGCTGACCATCATGCCCGTGGTTGCTCTTATGTTGTGTAGGTGATGTTTAATCTTTTCCTATCAACCTACTTAACCAACTTTTTATATGAAAAAGTGACTTCAGTTTAGTGATTAAGTATCTCGACCAACATAGTATGTACAGTAAATCCCAAGCTGAAGTTAAGACCTGGTTTGCGGCTTCGTTTTGCCTGCTGACCTAACCTCCCAGTTACTTCTTTGCAGGTTGTGGGGTGAGCACTGAGGTCTGTGGGACTGGCCTTGGAGGGAAAAGCAGTCAGACCAATAAAGAGACTGACAGTTACACCTGTTTGTATGCCTTTTTTAGTCACTTGCATTAATGCAGTGTGTTACTTACACACTTACAAGTTTAAAATAAAGTTTCTAAGTTTTTCTTGATTTTTCCTCATTTTTTCACTCTACCTGTTCTTCTACGTCTCTCAATCTCAGTTTTCCCTATTCTAGTTTGGATTTACAAATATAAAAACTGCTTCCTAAGTAGCCCTTTTATATATTAAAAAGAAATTAAGGAATTCTAAGCAAAAGTTCAAGAATTTCTATTATAGCTCACCAACTTACTATAAATATGTAAATTAATATTTTTGTTATAGCCTTACCAAAATCATTCACAGAGCTTCATATTTTTGACTACTGGTTGCACACTGGTGTAAAATGGAAATTGCTGAAGAATAGTGGAGATGTATATGAACTAGATCATTTGTTTACATCACTTCAGCAGATAAATGGAGAGAGTATTGAACTGTGGGTCAAGATGATCTAGGTCCAGATCACTACTCCAGTAGTAGTGTCTTGGTTACTTTTCTCATTGCTGAGACAAAATACCCAATGCCCAAACTAAGGAGGACAAGGTTTGTTGAGCTCACAGTTTGTGGAGATCTCAGTCCATACTCGGCTGGCTCCAAGGAAAGCTGGCTGCCTGAGAGGCGACAGTTCATGGCAGCAGTGAAGACAGCAAAAGCAACAAGAGCAAAAGAGCGAGAGCAAACTCTTTCCCTCCCTTATGTTGTGTCCAGGCTACCTACCCTAGGGTGCGTGCACCCACACCCGTAATCCCAGCATTTGACCACAAATCAAAGACTAGAAGCCTGCGCCCTTAACTGCATGAGGCTTTGGGGCTGATATCTAGACACATCATAAAATGGGGCTTTAGATAAGTTACTTAAGCATGATAAGGCTTGATTTGTCCTCATGTAAAATGAGAATGCAATCTGCCTGTTTCTGAGAGAAAGGGGAATAAAGGCAGCAGTAGTTGTGAAGATTGTATAAACCTCAAAATATTGTGGTATTACAAATATTACTCTATTATAATTGTAACTGCTCAAGGGAAGTGTCAGGCCAGGGAGAAAGCTCAGTGGCACAAGTGCCTGCCTGGCAAGCGCAGTTTTCTGAGTTCTGTTCTCAGTAACAGCAATGAAAGTGTTTATGACTGGAGTGGGTGTACACATTGTTCTGGAAACTAGTACCCAGTTCCACAGTTGGTGCTGCTGGAGCAGAATCACTGCTGTTATGGTACAGGTACACAGTGTTTAGGATTCCTCAGCACGGTCTGTTTCTCAAGCTTTGACTTAATGTTCCCAGGAGAGGGCAGCAGAACTCCAGTCCGAAGGCTCTGTTACTTCCTCAAAGCTTCCAGAGTTGTTGGGAGGAAAACAGTTTACACTTTGAAGAGAACAGTCTTAAAATAATCTTTAGGCCAGGAATGGTAATACATGCCTGTAATACCAGCTTTTGAGAGGTTAGGGCAGGAGGATAGCCATAAATTCAAGGTCAGCCTAAACCACATATAGTGAGATGCTGTTCAGAAACAAAAAGATCTTTAGATAACAAGTGAAGCTGTCACAGTAAATACCACTATTTACTCATTTCAAATATTTTGCTTCTATCAGTCCTCTGAGAAAATTATTTCCTTAATCTTGCTTTATGATTCAACATATATGCAGAAAGCTTTAACCGTGGTTTTCCACTGTGTCACTTAGCATGAGTTTTTAAGTAATGGGGGAGGGGTAAGAGGAAAGTAAGGTCTTGGGCCTAGTTCTTCCAATTTAGGGTGCCTTGCTAAGTTCAAAAAGGGATTCTCAACAGTGTCTACACATCCTTGTGTCATACAGAAAATGCTATCCGTATCTGATCTTTTATTTCAGTTTGTTTTAAAGAACCCTTGTTCTTTTAAACCTTTAATCAATAAACCATCTTATGATAGCAACAGTTGGCTGGTGTTCTTAATAGCATAAGCAATATGGCTGAAAATGGCTGCTTCGTACAGTAACACGTCACCATTAAGGCCTCTCATTTCAAACTCATGTTCTGTCATCGTTGCCCTTGCTGAAGCATTTCTGGAAATCTTTCTGTTTCATTTGCACCGTTGTGGCTCCCTTGATGTCCTGAATTGATTCAAAATGCTGACCTTTCATGGTCACTTTGACTTTGAGGAGAATCCAGAAGTCAGAAGTCACATATACGGTCCCAGACCCACTGAATAAGGATAAAGAAACGTTTTTATGAGCATGCATTTAAGTTGGATGAAACTTGACAGCAACATTGACTGTTTTTTTTATCACATGTTATAAAGACAGTATTTTATGAAGTGGCAAGAATGATGGACTGTGGGCTCAAAATGAGTTGTTTTTTTTTTTTTTTTTTTCCATTTATGTATTCGGTGCAGGGTCTCACTACACAGCTTTGACTCGTAGTGATCCTCCTGTTCAGCCTCCCCAGCACTGGGAGTACAGGCATGCGCCACCATGCCTAGACTCAGTCACTGGCTCAGCACCTCCCGGGGGTGGGGTTAGCATGGTATGCGGGACCATGGATGGAACTCTGGTCCCTGTGCTTGGCAAAGCAAGTACTTAGTCTGCTGAGCTATCTCACCACCCCTGAGGGGGAATATTTTGAGGAAGATAAATAGTAATGTGTCCTTTACGCCAATAAATTTTTATTTTTGTTTTTAGGGACAGAGTTTTGCTATATAGTTTAGGCTAGTTTTAAACTTATTATGTAGCCCAGGCTGGCCTCCAACTCATGGCAATTCTCTTGGCCCAGTCTCCTGAGTGCTGGGATTACAGGTGTGCACTACCATGCCCAGCAAATTTTTTAATGTAACTGTTCACTGTGTTTTGGTCATATGATGTATCAGGCACTTTCAGACTATAGTCCTGTGAGACTGGTAGCCATTACCCCAATTTTATGGATAACTTTTCTCTCCTGGAATCATAATTGCTGCTATGTGCTTGAAGAGAAAAGTGCAGGGGGCTGTTCCATATGTCAAGAAGGCCCCAAGGGTGAGTAATTTCTGCCACTTACTAAGTCTTATAAGAGCCACTTCGTGTTTGATGTTTTTTCTGCTTTATTACAAGAGATGGGATAGGAAGGCTTTTAGTTTTTCAATTCCTTCCGCTTCTGCTGGTTCATTTCAGGCTTTGCTCTTTTGAAAGAAATCTACCCTGCTTTCCATTCCACCCCCTGTAACCACCACCCCCAAGCCAGAGTCCTCTTTCCATTCCAGCCAAACCTCTTCCTGTTCTTGAGAATTGCATCACATTCTTGGCTTAATGTAGCCCAATACCCCTACCCTGGCACTGGGGTGCATATAGGCTTTCTTTATTGGTTGAATGTTCTGTCTGGTGAATACAGAATAAGTCATTCACTTCCTGACCTCTAGTCCTGACTCCGGGGAAGAAACAGACATATTCCTCAGATATTTATTTTTAAATCCCTTTCACTCCAGCCCTGTTTAGGAATAAACAAGGTAGATCAAGTCTGGACCTTGAGAAGAGTAGGATACAGGTATACTGGGCATTAGGATATAGGGTATACTGCTCATCTTGCTGAATGAACTGTCTCCTTTACTGCTTCTGATTCTTCACTCCTAGTTCGTTTTATTAACCTCATCAGGCACTGGCTCCCGCTCTGTTGAAAGGCCTTTTACTAAGGACGTTAGTGTCAGCCAGTCCTGTGTTAATAAGTTCAGTAGATACATCAGTCTTTATCTTACTGCTCCTTGAACTGTGCTACTGACCACATCAGACTTCCTGTATTCCTTTAGTTTCTATGCACTATTACTCTTTCTACCTCAGCCATGAGTCTTCACTAACCTTTGCAAACTTCTCTATATACCTAGTGTCCATGTTGCCTTTTTCCCTCACATTCTGTGAGAAATCTCATCTTTTTCCATGACATTGTGAGCGACGTCTCTATGCCAGTGACATCCAAGTCCGTGCCTCTGAGCTTCAGGTTCATCTATTCATTGCATCCTGGAACTTCTCCAACTAGGAATTCCTGAAACCATATTAACCAACTCATTCCTTCTAACTTATTTCTGTGATAAATATATCCAACAATAGGCTGGAACATAGTTCACCCAGCTGCAGTGGCCAGAAATCTAAGATTTGTCCTCGATTACTCTTGCTCACTCTCCATATCCAGTCAATTACTGAGCTATTAACATCTCTTGAATCTGTCAATTCCCCATTCTCATTGTCCCCAACTAGCCTAAATGATCATCTATGTGGGGTTTTATAATTTATTTTGCTAGCCTCCTGTTCACTTTCTTTCTCCCTGTGCATCATTTTTTACTAGCAATCAAGATATTCTTTATTAAAATGCATTTCTGATATATTTATCCCTGCTTTGAAAACCTTTCAGTTGCTCGATGATACTCTTAGGTCAAACTCCAAACTTTTTATCATGGCCCATAACCCCGTCATGACCAGCAACTGCCAGCAGTCTGTACACACACATACTAGGCTCTAGGGGTTAAGTATACCCTGCTTTCTCCTGTTTCTATGCTTTCACAAGTGCTGTTTTCTTTACCTAGAGTATTCTACTACAGGACCTCAGAGGTATCCAGTGGTATCCAGATGAATTTCTACCTCAGATTGCTTATCCCTGAAAGAACTAAACCTAGATACCAAATTTTTAACTCTTGAATTAAAACCACAAATGCATGAAAATGTATTTGAACTATTTAACTGAGGATTGACTTTTACTATGCCTAAATGTAAACTGGGTCATACTTTTGAAATTATACTGGAATGCCTTCTTGATTGTTATTCATCATGATATTTTGTCTCTGGAATCTTTCTTCATTTCCATCCGGCTTCTCCCACTCTCTTACTTTCCAACCTGCACTCCCTGGTTGCCTGACACGTGCCCCTAGATAGCACCAGCTTGCATGCTGTTGTAGCTGCGCTGAGGTTGTGGTTAATTAGAACTGCTCAGAGTGCAACAGGAAGGCATTAAATCGAAAGCAAAGGGGAGGAAGTACAAACCAATACCCACCACAAAGCTGCTGAGTGCCCAGCGTGACCCAAACTGCACTCTCTGATGGGGAGCAGGGTAGAGAAGCAGGAAGCCATGGAGCTCAATACATTGTCAGCATGGCCCTATTATGCACTTCCTGTGATCCAGCCTTCCGGGGTCACCACACACACTGCCAGGCAGCAGCCTAAGTAGTGGGTGCTACACAGGAAGCCACTGGAAATGGAGAGGCTCCAGGAAGGTTCCCAAAGCGAAGAAAATTCACCTTAATTCCCTATGTAGTCCAACTTTGAGCATGCAAAAATGGTGTTTCTTAGGGGTTTCCTGTCTGTGATAACTCTCAGATGCATGCTCCTAGATTCCTCAACAACACATTTGCCCTCTGCCTAAACATCGATTTTTAGTAGTGGCCAAACTTTCAGTTTATAACTCAGAAATACATTTTCATTGACTTTATACATTTTGCCACGACCTGCATGCACACAGGCATACATGTGTTGTGCTTTCTTAAAATTTTTTTTTTAAATTTAGAAAAAAATTTTTTTGAGACAGAATCTTCTAAATTGCTAAACTGCCCAAAGTGGACTTAAATTTGCAGTCTTCCTCTCTCAGCCTCTCACAGCACTGGGTTTATAGGAATGTGCCACCATGTCCAGCTTGTCTTCTTTTTTTTTCTTTTTCAGTATCTCAAAAGAGATACTGAAAAAAAATTTTTAATTAAAAAATAAAAACATGCTGATTCCTCACAGTTGAATTATAGGATGTGAAGTAAAAAAAATACAGGAAAATATGTAGTCTAGATTTTAAATACATGGAAAGGTGAGAGCGCATTATAGAGCCTCACTTCCCCTTGTATAACTCACCTCCCCACATTCACTACCTCAGAACTTGAGGCCATGAGAGCAGGGTGCTTCTCTGTGGCTAGCGAGTCAGAAACAGCCATCTCACTCTGGAGAAAAGGGTGCTTGGCTTGGCTGGAAGTGGGCACTTGTGTTATCACACAGTGCCAACCTCACACTCGAGATAGCAGAGCAGGAAGTACTGTTGGTGCAGCTGGGAGGGGAGGGAGAACTCACTGTGTACCCAAGCCTACCAGATGCTCACCTCTTTGCACCTTACTTTCTGCCCAGAAAGTGACCAGCGCTGGCTCGGGGAGTGTTGTGAAATGGGTGCAGCCTGCCTGCAGCCGCCCTCTTCCCTGGAGCCTTCCTCCAGTCCTGGCTGGTCAGCTCCTCTACTCCCCTTGGCCCAGCTCTGCCTAGGTCTAGGGAGTGAGTAAACCTTCAATGGAGAAATTGTAGACATTGCAATTGGGGAAGGGAATGATTCTTGAGGAGAGCGGAAGCTTTTCTCACAGGGGTCTCTTCACAGATGGTAAACGTGCTTCTCCTTGGAAGTGAAGAGAAAGAATGGAATTTGTGGGCAGCTTGCTTTGATTTAGAACCTTCCTTCCTCCCCCATCCTCCCTCTTTTGCTTCCTCCCTGTCTGTCTGTCTCCCTCTCCTTCCCTTCCCACCTGTCTTCCCCTCAGAGAGGACTGGAGGAGGAATGGGCAGCGCAGGGCATGATTCCCAAGGCTGGATGCCCGCCAGAGTGCCTGTTTCTACAGTGGTCAAGGACGTTCAAGCTGTGTGTAATAATTATGCATGATCCAAACTATAGGCATTGCATGACTGCACTCCCCAGGTGCACTCTTTCACCTTGTGACCTGAGTACATTACATTCTTTTAACAAGGGAAATTAACAATAGCACTGCGGAGGAAAACAGAATGTAAGCTACTCTTTGAAAAAATCTTTATTATGAAACAGGGAGAGGTTGGCTAGTGAGCATGTGCAGTAGAGTAGATTTCACTTACAGCAAGGTTTGAGTACTGTGTGTTTATTAAAGAGAGGCAACACAGTGAGAGATCTTAAGTTACCTCATTCTTGAGCTTTAATTACCTCACCTGGAGATGGAGAAGTTTCTATGCTGATTAAAATTAAGTTAAAAACATATGCGTAGTAGCAAATTGTATGCTGAAAAGGCTTTTACACATTTCTGTTAAAATTGTAGCTATTATTATCTAGTGACTGTACAGATGAGTAAGTTGTAGTCACAGCTGCTCTGTCTGTTCTACCTGACGGGACAGGACGGGGCTACCAGACAGGCTGAAAGGGAGGGGCTAAGACACATAAGGAAGAGCTTAACACTGGTGTGACTTATATCTTGACATGCTTTGAACTTTCAGGGGATAATGATGATGATTATGATGATGATGATGATGATGATGATGATGATGATGATGATGTGTGTGTGTGTGTGTGTGTTTGTGATTTGATACACTGATTTACCACTGTATTATTTAGTTTGCCCTGTATTTTAATTTTTAAAATTTTATTTAAAACACTCATGTCACATTCAATGTGTCTCAAAACATGAGTTTAGGGAACATTATTAGAAATTACAGGGAGACAGCTCAGTGACATAAGCTCTTACCTGGAAAGTGCAAGGTCCTGAGATTGATCCCTGATACAAAAACAAAAAGAAAGGAAAAGAAATTAAAAGTTAACTCAATGAAAATTATCCGTCTTCAGCCGTAAGAGCTATACAAATAAAATCAGGCATATGAACTTCTGCTTAGACAAAGGCATGCTTTCTTAGAAAGTCACCTCATGTTAATCCACAACTTTATAGCAAAGGTTAACCTCTTGTCTTTTCCAGCTGTTTGCCAAATTGCTGTATCATTTCACTTGCATATAAATTGGGCAGCAGCACTCATAACTGCTTTTTGCGATAGACTGGCCCGCGTAGTCTCACTGCGAGGGTCCTGCAAGCTGAGCCACATGCAGTATTACACACCCAGCACCCCGTGAGGCTTGCTCCTCCCAACACTGGCTTCGTAGCCTTGACTTGAACCACCCCGCCCTTCCCGTTCCTACCCAGTCGCAGAGGACATGTCTCACCACTCCACTCTCCAGTTTCTCCTTTTCTCACTTGGTTTTGATCTGTGACTTTGGGGCTGGGTCCATCTCTTCTCGTGTTCTTTAATTCCATTCTCCATCTCTTTTTCCATCTTCCTCTTTCCCGGCCTCTACTCTGTTTCTAACTTTTAATGTTTGTAATCACTTAGACCAATATTTGTATCATGTAGCTTCAGGCTGTAAAGGAACACATTTTCTGAGGGCAGTGAACCCAAAAACATCCATGTTTTTTTCCAAGAATAACAAGAAACTGCTTCTTAAAAACATGTATATAGAGATATAATTTATAATGCTCACATGTTAATCCTATCACTGCTTTTTAACATGTGTAGAGTTGTTCATCATGATTCATCTTCAAACATTTTCTTTATCCTCCCCCAAAAACTTTATGTCTATTAGCAGTCATCATTTCTGCCCCTCACCTGCCCCTTGCTGCCTGAGTTCTAAGCAAACACTACTCTATGCTCTATTTCTGTGGATTTGCCTATTTGGCACCATAAACTATGTTGTTTGGTGACTTTATCTAATATATATATTCATTGTTGTTTGTTTTTGAGACTTTCTGCTCTTTTGTCAAATCATCTATCTATCTATCTATCTATCTATCTATCTATCTATCTATTTGGTACACCGTCTCACCACATGGCTCAGACTTGTAGTGATCCTCCTGCCTCAGCCTCCTCAGCACTGGGATTACAGGTGTGTTTTACCATGCCTGGTTTTGATGGCTGGCATGCACACTCAGGGTTCCAGGCTGGCATGGCATATGGTACCAGGGATCAAACCTGGTCCTTGTGCTTGCCAGGCAGGCGCTTAGGCCACTGAGCTATCACTCAGACCCATTGTTTGGGTTTATTTGGTCTTTTTGAGACAGATTTTCAGTATGCAGTTCAGGCTGGCCTCGATCTCACTTTATAACCCCAACTGGCCTCAAACTCAAAGCAATCCTGCTTCCATCTCCTGAGTGCTGAGATTACAAGTGTGCACCACCATGCCTGGCCTTGTCACCTTTTTGAGATTCATATTGTGGCATCTGTCCATACAGCATTCCTTTTTATTCCATTCGTTGGATATATCAGATTGTGTTCATCCATTCATCAATTGATAGATGTCTGGGTTGTATCCACTTTAGCATATTATGAATAAAACTTCTGTAAATATCTGTGTGGACATATACTCCTAGCTCTTGCATAGATGCATAGGATTGGAATCGCTTGTTTGTATGAGACCTCTATTTTTAGCATTTTGAAGGACAGGCAAACTTTCCCAGAGTGGGTGCACTGTTTTACTTTCCCACCAAAAGCATATGACGTATCCAGTTTCTCCACATTTTTAAGAATTATTAATTTCTTTGTTTTTTATTACAGCTGTCCTAGTGGGTGAAAAATGGTGTCTCATTACATTTACTTAATGACCGTCCAGGTGTTTATTAACCTTTTGCATAACTTATAAACAGATAGAGATGTAGCTATAGTAATCTCTTACTTGTTTCATTTGTTCGTTTTGTGATGTTGGGGATCATACCCAGTACCTCGAGCACGCTCAAGCAAGACCTTTACCACTGCACTATATCTCCAAGCCAGTTGCAATTTTTAACTAGAATTTTTTGTATTTTTCTTACTGAATTTCTTTTTAGATTCTACATGGAGATCTTTTATCAGATATTTAATTTTCAAATATTTTCTTCTAGGAGTTATCCCTTCCCTTACTTGATGCTCTTTCTATTTTTGCGGTACCAGGGATTGAACTCAGGCCCTTGCCCTTGCCAGGCAAGCACTTATTCCACTGGGCTATCTGCCTAGCCCCATGCTCTTCTTTAAAACAGAAGGGTTTTTTTTTGTTTGTTTGTTTTTTAAATTTTAGTGAATCTACTGTTTTTCTTCTATCACTTATTCTTTCAGTATTGCATCTAAGAAATCACTGTCCACCTCAAGATCACAAAAGTTACCACCTAATATAAAGCTACAAAGATTTAATTCTTCTAAAAGTTGAATTTGAGTTTTAGCTCCTACTTTGAGGCCTATGATGCACTTGTAGTGAATTACTTTTTGCATAATGAGCAGCAGTCCAAACTGATTCTTTTGTATAAACTTGTATAGATCTTGAATGTATTTATATATATATATATATATATATATATATATATATATATATATATATTTTCCTCATCAAATTATCTTGGATTCTTTACTAAAAACTTTAACCTAAACTGTTAAAGTTTATGATTCTCAGTCCCGTTCTGTTGATCTATGTCTGTGTCAGCATAGTGCTGTTTTGACTACTGTAGTTCTGTAGTAAGTTTTGAACCCACAAAGTATGAGTTGACCAAGTTTGTTCTTTATCAAGATTTTTTTTGGCTGTTCTGAGTCCCTTGCACTTCCATGTGAATTTCAGAATCAGCAGAAAATAATACGTGGATTCTAAATTCATTAGAATGCTCCCATTTCTAATAAGCAATTAAAATGTTTTCTTTCATACCTAGGGTAAAATTGGATAAGTATCAAATAGATATACGCTTTGTAGTTAAGGTGGAGTGGGTCCTTTGAAAAGAAGACCGCACTAGTGAAAGATGGAAAGAATGGGAATAAAGAAGCCAAAAAGCTTGGTCAACTTTCCACCCTGGTGAGGAGAATGTTTGTTTGGAGGAGGAGGCAGTTTGATGTAGCACCAGGGGATATTGTGAAAGATAATTGAAATTGCAAAGTCCATTGATCTCCCCAGAAGGAGGTGGGGGAAGATCTCTAAGCAGTATTGTTAGTTTGTTGATTCTTACAGAAGATCCTCATTCATTCATAGGAAACAGCTGGCTGGCCCTTTCTCAGAGCTGTAAGGCAAGGAAAAGAATGAAGGAAGAGAAGAAATTCCTCCCTTGCCCCAGCAGTGCTGATTGCTTACCTCTCTGAGGAAAACCTAACCTTTATCCATCTTTGTTACACCTCCCTTTGTAAGTTCCCCAAAAAGGGAGAAGAGAAAGAAAAGGAAGAAAACCAAAGTAGGAGAGAGAGTTAACAGATCCTAGAGATGGGACAGGAATTCTGGAGTATTTAAAATTAAAATTCTTAAAGTACTGCTGGTGGAGCCCATTATACATAGTAATAGGAGAGTGTGAAGCAAGAGTTGGAAGATGACCACATTATTTGATTTAGTAATTCAACTGCTGGGAATTTATCCTAAGGAGATAAAACATGCCAAAAGTATTGGCGTAAATGTCAGATGAGAATATTATCTGTAATAGTACAAGCTAAAATCGCTGAAGTCTCCAAACTAGGAGCATGTTTTGTGATATCATAATATATAAAATGCTAGATTATCAGCGTGGCTTCCCTATGAAAAGGCACCTTGAGTGGCAGCTCTGTTCATTGCATTCTCTGCGACCTCAGGCCCACATTGCCACCATCTCCCGTGGAAATCATAGCGTCCTTCCAACTGCAGCTTTGGCTTGCACCCCAGTTCCCCACGCCAGCCTTTAGAAACCTTAAATGTGCCCATTTCCTTTTCAAAAGCTCCAGAGGCTCCTTGGCCTTTTGTTCCTCGAGGGCGGGCTTCATCTGGTCTCCATTACCTCTCTGACCGCATTTGACAGTACTTTTGCTCTTGCACTCTCCACTTGGGGCGTCCAGGCCTCCCCCTAGCCCGGTGACTTTGAACCCACCCTTTCCCCTGGCTCCAACTCCTTTCCAGATATCTGCTTTTTCTCTCATCATCCTCAGAACTTTCTACAAATGGGGTAGATGACACTTTCCTGAATCACCCTCTTTAAAACAGCGATCCTTGCCCAGCCCAAACTCCCAGCTTTCCCTCCTCCCCTTCCTTGCTTTATTCTCTCTTTGTACTTCCCCTGTCATGTAGCCTAATGTATTCGGTTTCTGCTGTCTGCTCTTCCCCTTGTACCCTGTGTTCTGTGAGAACAGGGTTTATAGATGTGGTCTACTATTGCATCCTCAGTGTGCCTGGTACAGAGGAGATTTTAATGAATAGTTATTAAATAAATGGATAAATATCTAATTATGAAAACCAAGCCATGATTTTTTTTAGAAAAAGAACAGTGTATAAATATACAGAATGATGTGCCCAGTGGCTGTGCAGTGTGGTGTCCTGCAGTCTGGGAGCTCCAAGGAGAGAGATCTGGGTTTGAACCCTGGCCCCACCCACTTTCTAAGTTATGTGTACTGAGGCAAATGTCCCTAACCTCTCAGTTTTATCATCCATGAAACTGAGATAAAATGCCTCCCTTATAGTATCCACTGCAAAAACTATGAAAGAGCTACATGGCAACTCCTGAAACATAGTAAGTGTTCTGCGACCCTTAAATCTTTCTTCTCCTAAAGAATACATATCCAGTGGATGAAAATTGCAAATATGGAAATAATTGAGCATTTCAAATAGAAACATTATGCATTTTTATAATTTACCTATTTAATGTACCAATCATCCCTCAGCATGGACGGATATAAAAGTGTGCTGGACTGGGGCTAAGGAGACCTGTCCCACAGCAACCCAGACCTTCACAGACTGTGTGACATTAAGCCCATCCTAACTGCGCTGGGCCTTTCTTCTCATTGGTAAGATGCACAGGTAGAATCGAGACCCATCAATGCTTTCGATCCCATAATTCCAAAAGGCAGGCTGTTCCAGCTGTGTTCCCCGACTACAGCCCAGCATTGCTCAGAGGTACAGGACAGATGTTTCTAACCTAGATCTTCCTTGGTATTTAGAAGCCAAAGGAAACTGGGAAATTTAGAAAAAGTAGCTAGCAGGTGAGGTTTTCTTCTCTCTGGTTCTTAACTAGCTACATGGGTACTACAGAAAATGCAAAAAGGAAAACAAATGCTGTGGATCTCTAGCCATGAAGGAAAATGTGTTTTGTTTTTAACGTAACAACTAAAATGTAGCTGTCAGCATCTCAGTTGTAACTGTAACCTTGAGACCACATGGCAGGGGGCCGAGGCAGCGCGGGAGTGAGCGGCCGGGAGGGGGCAGGGCTCTAGCCTCCCTCCATCGGGAAAGCTCCCTGGCTCTAGCCTCCCTCCATCTGGAAAGCTCCCTGGCTTTGTCCTCTTCACGTTGCTCCACCACGGAGGAGGATGTTTGGGTTTTCAGGCCGCTGGCCACCATCAGCAAGTTTGCAGGCCCGGCTTGACTTCCCTGCAAGGGCTGGGGGTGGAGCTGTCAGCTGCCCCGGCTCTCCTCCAGGGCCTGAGCACACAGGACTCCAATACCCCATGGGCTGCAAGGCCCTGACTTCACCCAGATGAACACTGACGATCTCATTTGGGAAGGGTCAGTTAAAAAGTGACAGAACTGCCCAAAGTAAACAGAGGGAACAGCCACAACAGAAACTTTCTCCGCAGTGTTTCTGTATAATTACCGGCCCCTCCCACTAGAGCTCTGGCACGAGTCCCCATCCACCCGCTCTGTTGCCCCCACCAGACCTTAAGCAAGCCCTTGCTGACCCAGGCCTGCCTCCTCATCCACTCGCATCAGTCCTGCCCTTTCCCCGGAGAACAGGAACTCTCCAAGTTGCAAAACGTGCAACTGAAGTTTGAAAACTGTAAGGGAAAAAGACTTCTCAGAACTTGGGTATTAGGGTTTCTTCATGGGTGAGTAAATGCAGCCCAAATGATGTGTCCAGGGTCAAGGGGGAGTCTGTGGCCCAGCTGGTTTCTGTCTTCCTAACCTAGGGATCTTTCCAGACTGCCACTCACTGCTAAAGGAAATAAAAACAAAGAAATTAACTTTGAAGTTCTCTTTCTCCACCTTTTCATTCTACCCAGATCCTACTCTGTCAACTTTTAGGGCCATATGGAAAACCACATTTTCGAGTTATTTCTTTTTTTAAATTTTTATTTATTTATTTATTTATTTTATTGCTGGCTCAGCCTGCCCGGCGAGTGGGGCTGGTGCAGCATTTGGTGCCAGAATCCCATCGTGGTCCCTGCAGTGGCCTAAACTTGCCTAAGCAGGTGCTTTAGACCACTGAGCCACTCACTGGCCCTATTTCTTTATTTCTCTCTCTTTTTTTTTTAAACGTTTATTTTATTTTCTTCAACCACATTACATATTTCTTTGTGTTATGGCCGGCTCAGCCGTCCCTGGGGAGTGGGGGTGGGGCGGCGCGGCAGGTGGAGCCTGGGATGGAGCCGCGGTCCCTGCGCTTCGGCCTAAACTTCCCGATGCAAGTGCTTTAGACCGCTAAGACGTCTCACCAGCCCTTTCTTTGTTTCTTAAAATTAAGTTTACAGATACATTTTAGGTATACATAGTGATTCCGTTCATCACAGGGAATCTGTGGCTCTCCATGGCGTATCTTGATTCCTTTTCTTTTCCCGTCCCCCTACCCTCTCTTCAGCCCCTTTTCACTCATTTACAAAAGCCTTCTTCCCATTTTTTCTTTTTCTCATTTTTTTCCTTTTTTGTTCCTTCCTTCTCTCCCCTCCCCAGTTCTCCTCCCCATTTGAACATGTTCTTTCTAATTTCCAGTATCTATTATATGTTTTGGTCCTTATTTACTAATTTATCTATTTTTCAACTTATTTACTAATTTAGACTGGAGCTTTCAGCAGGAGGAAGCAGGAGGATCCCCCTAAGTTTGAGTCAAGCTGCGTTACATAGCTTGTTCCAGCCTAAACCGCATTACAAGAAAGCTGTCCCAAAAAAGTAAAGGAAGGAAGGAAGGAAGGAAGGAAGGAGAAAAGAAAAGAAAGAAAGAAAGAAAGGAAGAAAGAAAGAAAGAAAGGAAGGAAGGAAGGAAGAAAGAAAGAAAGAAAAGAGAACAGAACCAAATGCTGTAATTTGTGCGCTCTTCTACTTGGATTCTCAGTGTGTGGTCCGGGGTCTGTTTACTCTTCATTTAGCACCCTGAGGTGAACGCCCAAGTACAAGCCAATTATGTGCTCTAACGCTTGGTTTCCACATCTGCAAAATGGGATTGTAGCATCTATCTCATCATGCAATCACGAGAATTTCATGAGATGATTCATATAATGCACTTATTAGTACAATGAAAAACTCCACAAATATTGAATTTTTTTTTTTTTGTGGGACTGGGGTTCGAACTCACAACCTTGCACTTGCCAGGCAGGCACTTGTGTCATGGAGCCTGTCTCCCTAGCCCCAATGTTGAATTTTTTTAAAGGTGCTTAAACAATTTATTTAACTGAAATGGACTTACATTTGCTTCTGAAATGACTTCCATTTATTTGGATACATCTTTTCCCT